>CAUJRU010000854.1:0-284475 GCA_963277665.1 Viscum album | reverse complement strand
AATATATAATTTTTATATATTTATTAACACCCATAGAAATGAAATAGGTCCAGGTATTCACATAAATAAACAAGATAATTTATTGAGAGAAATAGATATAAATTTTGAGACGAAATTTCTGCAGAACCGTGGGTATAGGGATAATATGTGAACCTATACCCACGGTTGTGCCAAAACCCATGGGTATTGTTTTCTTTTAAGACCTATACCCACGGTTTTGGAGAAAATTGTGGGTATAGGGTATTTTCCGAAGACCTATACCAACGGTTCTTCAAAACCGTAGGTATTGCGGTTTTTTTTTTGAAGACCTATACCCACGGTTCTCCAGAACCGTGGGTATAGCTTTCCTGCGTTATGACAGGGAAAAAATATTAGGCGGGACGTGAAAAAAATTTGGCAGGAAACGTTTTTTCATGGATTATATTAATATATATAAGCAGATAAATCTTTATACATTGAATAACAGGGTTAGCTCAGCTGGTAAGCGGCGTAGGGATTTATTGCGAGATAACTGTTCGATTCCCCACAGGCACGTTTTTTGAATTTAAATACGTTATATATTAAAATATATAAGCAGATATATGATTATATATCATATTAAAATAACAGGTCGTTTGGTCCGTCTTCTGGCGCGCGCGCGAGGCGTAGCAGTAGACGCAGGTTCGAATCACTGTGGCGTCGTTTTTTGGAGACGGGATGTAGGATATATTAATATATATTCGCAGATATGTATATATATAACCTATAATAGTTGCAGATTGGTTGGTCCAGCGGATCGCTTTGAAGTGTTGCGTGCAGGGTTCAAACATTGCTGGTGTCATTTTTTTAAATGAATCGAATAAATTCCCCACGGTTCAAACCGTGGTGTAGGTGCCTGCCACGCTGTACCGCGTGGTGCTGTTGTGTGACCTACCTATACCCACGGTTCTACCAAACTGTGGGTATAGAATAAGACCTCTATACCGACGCCGTTCCATCCCACGGTTCCCAAAACCGTGGGTATAGCCTATACCCACAGTTTTGGGGGTTATACCCATGGTTTTGAACCATGGGAATAGCCTCTTTTTCCAGTAGTGGAGAAATTTGGAAGCCTAACGGCGTCACTTAAAAATTCAGAAAAAAAATTGATGAGAGAAGAAAGGGTATCTCAAAATTTAGAAATTAAATGGACAATAATGAGAACATATAATAACATACCCTAAACATAAATATATGTAAACTAGAAGACACATCATAAAGGAATTCATGACTTAAAAGAGGAGGGTGTAAGGATCTCTTACCTTGAAGAGTAACTTCAAAAGCTTAAAAGTTGGGACCTTGAGAGGCCTGAGGGAAACTTGGGAGGACTCCTTGTGAGGTAATGAGACCATAACTTCTTTGAGGATTATTTTGGAATGAAATGAATGAGGGAAATGGATTGGTATTTATAGGGAAAGTGAATGAATAAATTATTAATTTCTAAGGGACACCTCATCGGTGGATTTGCAAAACCATGGACTTTACCATGGTATTTTCCCATGGTATTGGCCAATTGGGACACCTCATAGCATATCTCACTATTCATAAGTCGACCAGAAAACTTAAATCATTATTACATTATTAATGATGTCATTAAACACCCAAAACTCAAAACTGCATTTTTACTATTCACCAAAAATTCAATTGTTTCTGAAAAATCCCTAAAATTCACCCTAACCTAATATCTATGCTCTGAAATACAAAATGAAGTCCATTTAATGAAAATAATTTTCTAAATATTTTTAATTTAATTTTTTAATAAAATCATTATTTATTCCAAAAAATACAACTTTAAAACTATAATTCATTTTGAAACACATTAAGAAAGTAATCAAAGTCCCATAAAAATATCTTATACCCATAAGACAATTAAATAAAAATTTATGATTAAATTTTATGAAAATACATTTCCATTTTAACTTATTAAATTAATTATTAAATTTTAGATAAAATATTTATGGCATAAGAAAATACCAAAATGTAAACTATGATCATTTTTTCACTTTTAAGATGTCTAAAATGTATTTATACATTCATGGGTGAAGTTTCTATTTTTTTGGTCAAATTACTATTCATTACTATTCATATGTGTGTGTTACTATTCCTAATTTACTATTCACTAAATGTCTCATCAACATCTATTCCCTCGATCTGGGAGTACCCCTTGCACACTAGTCGTGATTTGTTCCAAATCACTGTGCCATCTTCATTCATCTTGTTGCGATAGACCCATTTATTCCCGATGAAATTCTTGTCTGCTGGCCTCGAAACAATCTCCCATGTCTGGTTCTTCTCAATCTGATCAAGCTCTTCGTTCATAGCCTGAACCCAGTTTTCATCTTCAGCTGCATCGGAAAAACATTTCGGCTCCACTTGAGATAAAAACGATGTTTGCTGTGATGATTTCATTCTTTGAGTCTGAACTGGAGCTGTTTGATCACTAATGATATTCTGCCTATCAATTTCAGCTCGACTCTTTGGCTTCCTCGCAGACACAAACTTGACACTTTCTTCTTCATCATCAGTATCTTCTTCTGAATCAGCTTCTGCCACTTCTGCTCCCCCTGGGTTTCTTACCTCATCATCACTTTTTCCAGGAACTGTTCACTGGATCGTTGAGTATTTTGTTCATTTTCAACTATAGTGACATCATTTCTTTCAACAATTTTTCCCAACCTCTTATTGAAGCATTTATATGCTTTGTCTTTCCCTGAGTAGCCAAGGAATATCCCCTCATCTCCTCGTGCCTCAAACATCCTATGATTTTCTTTTTTTAGAATGAAACAATTACTTCCAAAGATTTGAAATTATTTCAACGTTGGCTTCTTTCCGTACCACAGTTCATACGGAGTCTTCCCTTGCTTTGGACACAACAGAGACCTGTTTGAAACATAGACCGATGTCAACACTGCTTCCTTCCAAAATTTCTCTGGTAGGTCTTTGTCAATAAGCATTGTTCTAGCCATGTTGTTGATGATCCTATTTCTCCTTTCAACCACTCCATTATATTGGGGAGTTCTTACCGATGAAACTTGATGCCTTATCCCATTTTTCTCGAGATAGTTTTCAACTTTACTATTTGTGAATTCTGTACCGTTATCAGTACAAAACTTCAGAATTTTCTGCCCAAGCATCTTTTCTGATTCCCTCTTATATTGCTTTATGCAACTGAACACCTCTGTCTTATGGGTAATGATGAATACCCAGGCCATTCTGCTATAGTCATCAAATTAAAGGACATAGTACCTTTGCCCATTTATAGCTCGTGGTGAGATAGGTCCACATACATCAGCATGAACCAGTTCGAGCACTCTAGTTGATTTCTGTTCCTTTGGCCTGTATGTCTTTCTGATGATCTTCCCTTGTTGGCAAGCATCACATGTATGTGTGCGATCACGTGATAGCTTGGGAAGGTCTCTAGCAGCATCACACTTTATGAGATCCTCCATAGATGGTTGGCATAGATGACCAAGTCGCTTATTCCACAGCTGGTTTTCTTCTTCTCTGGATAAAAGACATGTATCTTCTTCCCCACCTACAAGGTAGAGATTTCCCTTTGACATTTTTCCCTGCAGAACAGTTTCTCCATATTTTCCTTTCACAACACACATCTTCTTGGTAAATCGGATAGAGTGCCCAGAGTCACATAGTTGACTGACACTGAGTAAGTTATGACTGAGACCCTCTACTACCAAGACATCAGCATGTCTCATCTCTTTGCCCCCAAACTTGGCTTTCCCTGAGCCAAAAATCTTCAGGCCTTCATCATTTCCAAATTTGACAACTCCTTCTTTGTCATATTTGATGCCTGTAACAAGATCCTTATTACCCGTCATGTGGGATGTGCAACCACTGTCAAGGATCCAAACACCAGATCGATCTGATGCCTTAAGGGCAATCTCCGCCACCACGACCTTCTCATTTTTCTTCTTTTTGGTCCATAAATTTTCTTTCACACTCGTCATGGATTGAGACTTCTGTTCTTTCTCAGAGTATGATGGACCAGCCTCATCTTGCAAAGCCGCAAATCTATTCTGCGTTTTTAACTCACCTGTCGGTTTATTGACCTGCTTCTTGCGAACGTTTTGATTCTGCTTTGGCACATTTCTCTGAATGATTGAAGTACAGTACCTAGCCATGTGCCCAAATCCTCCGCACCAAAAACAGTGTCCTTCAAAATATGTTCTGGAAAACCGTTCTCTGTTTGGCTGCCATCTCTGTTCTTGTTCCCTTCTATATCTTTTGGCTATGGAACACACATACTATGAATGTCCCATTTTCCCATAGCAATAACACCTGATATAGGATACATTCCTTCGTGATACCTCAGCACTACGATTTTCCCTTTGGGATCTATGAATATTCTGATTCTGTTTTGTGCCCAAATCAACCTTAAAATTCGGGACAGGTGCTTGCGGTCTGACATTAACTGCCACCGATTTTTGTTTCTTATCAAGCCCTGAATCAACCTTATCATTTGAGCTTTCTTGCTACTTCACTCCTACTGAACTACGAGCCTCCTCTTTCATCTTCTATGTCTTCTTAATGGCCTGCTTTTCTGATGTTACATTGGGGGTCAAGAGTTTTTCTTGATCCTTCATTTTTCGTCGCAAAATGACCACTTCTTCTTCAAGCTCTTTGATACGTCTGACCTGCTCTTTTCCTGTGTTAGTCAAACAATCAATTTCCTTCTTTTGTTCCTCAATTCTAAGCTTATGCTCAACAATATTTTCTGAGCTCTCTGGTGTTGAGGATTTTAGTCTTTCAATTTCTTCTAACAGTTATGACTTTTCTTCATCCTGTTGTTGCATATAGAGTTTGGCATCACGAACCACTTTATTGGATTTCTTCGTTTTGACTCTCCAAACATCTATCTCTTCAAGAGCTTCTTCCAATTCGTCTTCCATATCAACTATTCCTTCAACTTCTTCTTCCTCTTCTCTAACGTCAGTTTCTTCCTTTTCCTGAGAACTACCGATGACCGCTACCATAGCATTTTGTCTATGATCTTTACAGTTTTCAAACTCCTCAACCTCTTCATCCTCAGACTCATCTGAACTGTCTATTTCTTGTGAAATAAGATTCTTCCTCTTGAAGAAATTTCTCTTGAACTGCTTCTTCCCTTTCACATAGGCTGAGGATTTCTTCTTGGGAATTTCAACTTCATCATCATCATCATCATCGTTATCTTGAAATTTATTGGGGCATCTTGTCGCAAGATGACCAACCTTTCCACATCGAAAGCATTCTAGTGGAAGTTTACCTTTAAACTTTCCTCTTCCTCTTTACAGATTTGAAGAAAGGAATGACATCACCTCATCTGTCTCTTCTTCTTCATTAGAATCTTCAATGGTGAGTTTCTTCATGGCCTTGAATGCCACTCTTTGGATTTCCCCTTTTCCACAGTCTCGTTATCATTGTTTCTCATTTAATATGCAACATGAGTGATGTGCAGGTTATCCAATGTCAGATCTTTTGGGCCTTTATCTTCCAAAATAGAAACTTTTGGATTGAACCGTGGTGGAAGTTTTCTCAATATGCGCTTCACAATTTTTATATCTTCGATAATTTCTCCAAGGCCCTGCATGTCTTCTACCACAGCATTTACCCTGTCAAAGAATGCATCAACAGACTCATTCGGGTTCATTCTCAGATCTTCATACTTGTTCCACAGCACTTGCAGCTTTGCCTCTCTGACTTTTGTATCCCCTTCATAAATATTCAAAAGCTTTTCCCACATGGAATGTGACGTTTTTCATGACATCACCTTTGTATATATGGGATTTGAAAGGGCTCCCCCTAAGGCATTGATTGCTTTGGAATCAGCATCCAACTCTTTATGCTCTGCTTCTGATAATGCACCACTAGTAATATCAGCTGTGATACCATGTATGGCTGCTGAAAACACATCCATTCCCAAAGATCGGAAATAGTGTTGCATTCGATTCTTCCATATCTGAAAATTACATCCGTCGAAAATCAGAATCCCTCTTTGATTAGTGACCTCCATTTGAGAGACGAACAACTGTCAACCTTCCCCTCTGATACCAATTTTTAGGTCCACAAGGCTGAATACCCTGAGAGGGGGGTGAATCAGGGTATGATTAATTTAAAATTAAATCTCGTTCTGATCTTATTTCGCTGTTAAGAAAAACACTCTTCTCTCTTTTCCTGTTGCACAATATAAACAGAAGGTAAAGCAAGCACAGGACACAGCAATTTTACTTGGTTCACCGCTAAGGGCTACGTACAAGGAGCATACACCGACAGGTGGTCGGTCGTACCAAAATCCACTATACTTCACTAGCTGTGGATACAATGGTTCGGGCTAGATCACTTCTATGCCTAGGCTCACTGTCCTTACAAGGTTTAGGGTCAGCTCACTGCTTTCCCAAGGGTCACTCACTATTTCTCTCTCTCTGGCTCACTACCGGTGGAGAGGATCACCTTCTTCCTCTTCCTAAGCTCACTGCTCTAGAAGGGAATCCAATCACAGTTTATAGACCAGTAGGTCTCTTCATTTGCATGAAATAATGCATCTTCAACTGTTGATAGATGCTCTGTTGAAGTCCAAATTTCATCCACTGATGAATAGCACTTTGTCTCTGACCACTGGGCAACTACCTTTGGAAAGTACCTTCGCAATGCACCCTACTTCACGAAGCTCCCAATTTCGAGAAGCACAAACAAGCCTTCGCGAAGCTCCTGCCTTTTCGCGAAGCTCTCTCGCGATGCACTCTCGCAATGCTCAAGCCGTCGTAAAGCAACAGCCCTCGTGAAGTTTAGTAAGCCAACGCAGAGCTCGCAGGTTTCGCGGAGCTACAATAGCCGCCGCGAAGCACCTCTTTCACGAATCACACTGGCTCCGCGAACCACCTTCACAAATCGAGAGCGAATGATCTTCTCTGAAAAATCTCTCTGTTTCTCTTGAGGGGGTCAGCCTCTATTTATAGGCGATTCCACCGACCCTCGACCCTTCCGTGTGAAGTCAACGCCACGTCATCTCGAATCGCGAAGCTCCAAAGTTTCCGCCGGAATTTTATCCAAATCGCGAAGCACCACGAAAATTTTCCATTCGCAAAGCTTGACGTAATCGCGAAGCATCACCGTCAACATATCTTCGCGCCTTTGCCACGAAGCTCCCTCGCAAAGCCCTTCACCGCCGTGATGCGCTTCAGCCTCTGCCGTTCACGAAGCTTGACATAATCGCGAAGCATCACCGCCTCCATTTTTCTGGTCTTCGCGAAATACAAACCATTCATCCTATCTTCGCGAAATTCATGCCTTTTCCATATTAAATTATGATCTTCATGGAAATCCACTTTTCGCGATGCTCACCAAACTCCAAATTTTGGACCCCAAAAATTTGGCAAACACTGGGAAACGGCGCTACCTTGTACTGCTCTTTTGTACCGCCTCCAGATCGTCCTTTACTTTGTCATTATTCTTTGTCAACATTGATTGTCAACAACTTCTCGGGAACTCGATAAATATCCATGAAAACCTGCTTTGTCAACAAACACAATCAACCCAAAAATACTACAATATTACCTTGAGGGATTTTTTCCCAACAATAATCTTCAATGAGACCATTCATTATTTTTGGTCTTCCTCCCATGTCCTGAAGACGTAATTTAATAATAATATTAATTGATGTCCTGAAGACATAATTAAATGATATAGTCAGGGGGAGTTGGGATTGCTGCACTCTTTTTCTCTTCATCAGGTTTTTCCCACTGGGTTTTCCTGGTAAGGTTTTTAATGAGGCGGCATGACATGGAAATCAATTACTTTGGCTTCACTTATTTTTCCCACAAGGTTTTTTTTAAAGTGAAGATTATATAAGATTCCAAGAAATTATGACATTCATGGGGGAGTGTTATGAAATATTAAATATGAATGTCATAATTATGTTAACTCTCATTCCCAATGAGCCCCTTCATGTGCCCAACCATTCATATGCCAACTTTGGTATAATTTGTACACTATAAATACATGGATATGATTAATTAAAGTATGATGGATTGTTGGCTCTACATTTGTGTTCTATACTTGTATTTATCTTGTATTTGTATTTCTATTTGTCGTCGTCATCGTCATATGCAAATACGACATCCGCTTTCTCAACGATGCGCTTCTCCTATGATCGATCTTACATTTCCGGTTTCGAAATGCTTCGCGGTTTCAATCAGCGTTCTATAAATTTCATAACAATTGTAATTTTTTCTGTTCCATTGAAAAAATAGAAAATTATTGTATTTTAAAAAATTACTCTTTCCCTTGTTTCTACTAAGCAAGATATAATTGTTTATGAAATATAAATAGAAATAATGTTCTTTACCCGAATAGAAAATTTATTAATTTTTTAAAATTTTTAAAATTTGATATTTTTAAATGAGATTTTTTCCTATTTTCATGTATGGAAATTGAAATTGTAATTTTTTTGAAATATAACGTCAGATTTTTTTTGAAAAATTCATATCTAACTTTAAATGAAAAATACTAATACATAACATTAAAATATATTCTTTTGAAAATATTTTTAAATTATCAATATTTTGAAATATATAAAGGTTATTATTTTCTTAAATTCTTCAAAAAAAAATTAATTTGTAAAGATGGAGATTTTTTTTATGAAAATAGCAAAAAATTTAAATTTTTAAACAGTAGTTTTTGTTATTTTTATGATAATTAAAAAATTCTTAAATATTTTCTATGTATAAAATATGGCACACAATAAAATTGTCAATTTTGAAAAAATAGTCTGATTTTAATTGAATGGGTGAGATCTTTTTATGAATCATATATTCCAGTAAAATGGGACCAGAGGATCCGATTCTCAACCCTTTTTATCCTCATCCAAACCATATGATCATTAATATAATTTAAACATAAAATTGTATTAATAAAATTTAAAAAATAATATAATCCCCACCCCCCACTTTCCAGGGCTTCCTCCCGGTTCGGATCACGCATCCCCGGTTCGGACTCCATACCTGCAGATCGCATCCCCAACTCTCCCCGGGCTGTAGCCTGTCCCGACCTAACTCCCATCCGATGGCTCTTTCACTCACTACTCACCGGACATTCATGCAAGCGGAAAAGTGAAAAAAAAGGCACGATAAAGATTTACATGGTTCCGATGATTCCAGTACACCCCAACATGTATTCCCACCACTTATATAGTGGGTCCCAACCTGTCAACTGGTTGCGTAAGATCCTATTACCGTTTTTCATATAATTCCATTCTCTTTACTTGTTTTCCTATTTAATTGGATGCGTCTTGAGACTCCCAAGAATGGAGACCATTTGTCAGGAAAAATGACCAAAAGTTTGGAGATTTATGTTTGTTTGAATTAATGAAGTTTGAATATAAATGTGTAATGACTTAGTGGGGTTTTCCCCGAGTTCAAAGAACACCCGAAATGGTTTAGGTTCTCTTGTAAGAATCTCCTGTTTTTGCAGTCTACCGGGTGATTACATGCCGTGTATTTGATCGCTAGGTTCATGTCGTGAGTTGAGTTCACAATGTGAAATGTTACATGCCTTGTAATGTTAAAAATCGGGTTTCTAATAAAAATATGATGGTTTTTTCGATGTATATGGACCCCATGGATTACACAACGTGTAAAGAGGTTACACGCCATTTAAGTATCGTGAGTTGTGGATTTAGGGCGCTACACGACTGATTCTTATTTCATTCTTCCGTAGCTCTATTCCCTCTTGACCTAGAAGCACTTTTCAACAATTTTGGGAACCTCCGCCCCTTCCGGATCGATTCATTCGGTAACGGATCATCAAGGTTGTGCTCGGTGTCTCTTCGGATGAGTAATCCTTTCTGCTTCTTCTTTCCTTTGATTGCAGTACTGTAGTTGCGTTGTGCTATTGGATCTGTTGATTAGTGGTGGTAATTCTCTTGATTCATTTCTAGATCCGTTGTGCGATCTTGTTTTGGGGGCCGATCCTTTATTGATTGTGGTGCGACAGACGTGCGTTCTTGAGTAATGTTGTGATCTTTCCTCTTTGCTGATCCCTTTGTCAAATTGAATCAATTCTGAGATGTGTAGATTGATTATAGGGCTTCATTTGTCATTGTTGTGTTCTTCCTTATTGGTAGATCCCGTTTCGGGCTTGTGCGACCTGAGTTTTTAGGTAGGTAGTTCCGTCTCGATCCCATGATGGATGAACTGCATTGCTTTGGTTTTGATAAATTGTTTTATAAATGAAATGACACGATTGACTGATTTGATTTGTGTGTGTGGAAACAAGTCCTAATAAAAGATTATTTTCCACTAGTATTGGTAAATTATAAGGTGTTTTCAAAGAATTATGAAATGAATTTGCAAAATGGTTTTCAAAGCATGATTTTGATGAAATGGTTTGGAAAATAAAGCAACTGGGAAGCCTTGGGTATTTAGTTGGAAGGTGTAGTAATATACCTCATCCACCGTTGGGGGGTTTGCTCATGGGGCTTTCCTCTGCTCTCTAGGCCTATTGTTCTAGGGAGTTGTTAGACCAGTTGGGGGGTTCACTTTCTGGGGTGTTCCTCAGCTCTCTAGACTCGATGCATATGTCTAGAGGCTTGATTCACGCGCGATTGTCTATGTTTGGTACAAGTGTCTTAGCTATCCTGACCTAGTGTGATCCTTAGCGTGATGTTACACATGCTTTGGCCGAGTTGGGCTCTTTTGGCGTGTACTTATCAGCTACACTGAACGCTTAGATATCTTAGGGATTAAATTCCCAGATGAGTTGCCTACAGATCTCATACATTCCTCACTACCCAAAACCTTCTTCAGTTTTATTGTTGATTATAATATGAGCAATAATGAGAATATTTTTTCAAAACTTTTTACTCTGATTTGCCAAGTGGATAAGGACATGGGGCGTGAAAAATCCACGATTCTTATGATAAATAAGAAAAGGAAGAATAAGTCAAATGGGTCCAAGACTCATAACAAGTCTAAAGCTCTCAAGTATTGTCCTTTCAAGAAGTGGATGATCTAAAGACAGGGAAAGGAAAATGAGGAAGTATGTTTTTTATGTGGCAATCAAGGCCATTGGAAGAAGAATTGCACCCAGAAGCAAAGAGAATCTAAATGTACGTTCATTATCGAGTGTAATCTTTTAATATATACAAACTGGGTACTAGATACAGTTTGTGGTGCTCAAATTTGTATCCAAACACAAGAAACAAATAGATTCCGAATGATTTCTAGAGAGTTGGATCTCTGAGCTACCAAATGCTACAAGGCTAATTGTTTTATCCGTTGGTGAAAGCCACATTTCATTGCCCACATGAATGATATTGGTTTTAAGAGATTGTTTTTCTGTACCTACTATTACCAAGAACATGTATCATGATTAAATGGTGATGGCTTTATTTTCATGTTTGGAAATAAAATTTGTTTCTTTTACAAAGAAAACATATGTTATGGTATGAAATATTTAAATAACAGTCTTTATATATTAAATTATGAAAACAAAGTATTGACAATACATAACAAATCATGTTCACACAACTCATATAACACCCAATTATGACATCACCATCTTGGTCATGTATACAAGAAGAATTTGACAAAGATCTATCAAGATGGTTATTTAGACTCTTATGCGCTAAAACCACTTGAAAGTTGTCATGTTTGTTTACTAGAAAAAAAGACAAAACCGTCATTCGATGGACAGGGTGAAAGGGTCATAAATATTTTAGGATTGGTACACACTCATATGTGTAGACCATTTCCAGTAGAAGCTAGAGGTGAGTATTCTTACTTCATAAATTTTACAGATGAATTGAGTAGACGTGACTATGTCTACTTGATGAGATATTAATCCGAGTCCTTTGAGAAATTAATAGAATTCCAAAATGAAGTAGATAATCAACTTGGAATGAATATAAATAAGTTTTGATCGGATCGAAGTGGTGAATATCTTAACCAAGAGTTTATCTAATTTTTATGGGAGTTTGAGATTCTATCTCAACTCACTTCATATTACACGCCATAGTGAAATGATGTTAGTGAATGGATGAACTGTTCATTTATTGACATTGTAAGGTTGATAATGAGTCATGCAGATCTTCCATTATCATTGTGGGGACATGCATTGCAAACTGTGGTACACACACTAAACCGAGTACCAACTAAAGAGTCAAACAGAATTCCCTTCGAGTTATGGAGTGGAGAGAAACACGTTTTATCGCATACATGTGTATGGGGATGTGAGACATTTGTTAAGGTATTCTTAGGCAACATACTAGAACCTTGGGGCACAAAATGTATCTGTATAGGGTATCCTAAAGAGACAAAGAGATATTACATATAGAAGCACTCAGACAAGAAAATGACTATCGCCAGAAAAGCTATCTTTCTTTAGAGGGATCACATCATAAAAAAGGATAGTGGGTGCAAGATTGACTTCAATAAAGTTGATGCTCAAGATACACAAGATATTGTAGAGGAATGAATTTCACAGGTCCCAGTTGAAGAAGTAGTTCTTGAAACACAAGTACCACGTAGGAGCACTAGAGAGGTAAGAAAACCTTAGAGATATGATTTTCTAGTCATTGAAGATGGCGACTCATTATTGGTTGACAATGATGAAGCTCTATTCTAAAAAAAAGTAGTAGATATCTCAAAAGTTTGAAGATGGAAAGAATCCATGAATTCTGAAATGGATTCCATGTATCATAATCAGGTTTGGGTTCTGGTCGATGCACCAGTTGATGTAAAGCCCGTAGGGAGCAAATGAGTATTCAAGAGAAAGCTGGGCATGGAAGGTAAATTAAATACCTATAGAGCAAGGCTAATGGATAAAAGGTTTAAACAACATAAATGAATTGACTACGATGAAAATTTTTCACTAGTTGTCATGTTTAAATCCATCTGAATTCTACTTGATATAACAGTTTACCATGATTATGAGATTTGGCAGATGGACTTCAAAATTACTTTCCTCAATGAGAACATTCATAAAGATGTTTATATGACACAACTAGAAGGGTTTGTGACTCCATGTGATGCCAAAAGGATTTACATGTTGTTGAAATCCATTTATGGATTGAAACATGCATCCAGGTCATGGAACATTCAATTCGATGAAGCTATGAAAGAATTTTATTTCATTAAGAACGAATGTGAGCCATGTGTTTATAAGAGGTTTAATGGGACTGTGGTCGTTATCCTAGTTGTATATATTGATGACATATTACTTATTGGAAATGACATACCCATAGTAAGGATATGTTTTCTATCTCAATGGAGGAACTGTGAGTTGGAAGAGTTCAAAGCAGCTGATTGTCACTGATTCTACTGTAGATTCTGAGTATAAAACAGCTTCTGATGCAGCCAAGGACTCTGTTTGGATAAAAAACTTTGTCTAGAATCTTGATATGATACCTATCAGTAAAGACCCTATCACAGTGTATTGTGAATACTATAATGGTGACTCTTTCAAAAGATCCATGGTCACACCAACAAAAAAAGCACATACTCCTAAAGTATCACCTCTTGAGGGATTTTTATCAAAGGAGTGAAGTTGCAGGAAGTAGAGTTCCCAGAGAATAAAACATGATGAACCCTTTGACTAAAGAACTATCTCAGCAGAATCATGAATATCATGTGAGATCTAGCAGACCGAAGGTTGTTAGCAGTTGGCTCTAGTGTAAGTGAGAGTCTGTTGGAGTTGGTTCCATAGAACTATCTTTTGTGTACTTTATGATAACCCATATTCATTTTTTTGAATATTAATAAACTACTTATCAAATATGATTGTCTTTCTGCGAAACATAGTTTGTAATAATGTCCTAAGAGTAGCTGTCACACCGAAAGGTCAAAACAGTTCCCTACTATGATCAAATCCCAAAAGAGCCCTGACTATATTCTTAAAATATATGTTCTATAGCTGGATGAAATCATTTAAGAGACAAAAATGATATAGGCTATCAGGGGTGGAGGCTCGTAGGACTTTGAGACAAATTTTCATGGTGTACACGCTTGTTAATATCAAGTGTAGGATATTATGAGAACGAGATCCCCTAGTGGGAAATCCATATTTATATGTGTCATTGAATATCCATATCTATAGATGTATTTATTGATCCTTAGACTCAAAGATTATTATTAATGAGTATTGAAGTCATGTACTTTGATGCATTGATAAAAACTGTGAAGACATATGTTCGTGGAGAGGTAGAATACGTTGGGTGTGTCATAAGTAATATCACATTAATGAATAATGAGAGAAATTATTTTCCCCTTATGTTCTTTAATGAATGTTGATATCTCAGATCTTTTGATGGAAATGATATACTCTAAATAAATCAATGACCATGGTGTTCTATAGGAAAGCTTGATTTCTGGAAAGACAAAGAAAGAAACATCGAACACATAGGTTGATGACACTAGCGTGTAACTAGTTTAATTAGAAATATCATCATAAAGAGATTATATTACTTAGTAAGAATATGTATGAGGTATTATGTCGATGAGACATTAACTTCTTTATATGTGGGTGCCTTTATGTGTTGTTAGATGCTAACCTTGGATTTCAGGCTGCTTCACCTAATGCCATTGAGAAAGAGGCTTAGAGGGTCACACACAAAGTATATCCAAAATCTTAGTTAAAAAAATATATTATTATTTATTATTTAACAAGTTGAATAAATATTGTTCCTGTGTGTGGTTTAATAATTATTCATGTTTGTTTGATCCCATATATTCCATCATCAGTTATTCGAGAGAATATTACGTGAGCAGAATATTTAATAAATATTCATTTTCTATTTAGTAAATATAATATTTATTTATTTATTGATGTGTAATGAAGTGATATCGATTTATTAAATAAATATTCATTATTCAATACCCAATAAATATTATGAAGTAATGAAAGGGCCGAGTTTAATGATCCGGTTAGAAATAATATATGTTGAATTTTATTTTATTAAATGATACTTAATTTAATTCACAAGTTTAGCGCTTGCCAACAAATAATAATAATAATATTATTATTATTGAAATGAGGTTATGAAGAGATTAAATAAATAACAAGGGGAATTTGTGCAATTATTTATTACTAACCCTACCGGTATCCTAGAGAGCTCCCTCTTTCAGAACGCTCCATAGAACGGAGAACGATCTTCCTCCACCTTCCAATCTCGAGTCTAGAGTGATCAAGGAGAATCCTTTTGGAATGATTCTCAAGGAAATCAAAGGTGGTTGAAGATTCCTATAGCGATGTTTAGAGATTTTTGGAAAACGTGTGGATCGCTACTATAAGGAATCCATTCTTGATTGCTTCAACGCAACAATGGTATGATGTAGATATGTTGATAGTTCCATTAACTAGAAAAGAATATATCACAAGGTGATTATTTAATTGATTAAATTAATTATAAATAATATGTGAGATCTCGCACTTTGGTTCTGACAATTATCTATTGTCTATATTCCTTGATTCAATTTTTTTGATCATGACGTTTATCGTCGTGTAAATCTCAAACTGATCATCGATCATGAAAAAAATCAAAGTTGGGAACGATCCATTGCACGCTTCCACTACACCCAGAACCTAATGTTTTTATAGTCCAAATTTAGATATGTCATCATATGACATGTATTACAATAAATATTCCATGCATTATCAATGTTAAACATGAAAATTTGGACAAATTTGAAAGGAGAGGTGTTAATGGTATCTTCCTTCATTATCCACCAAATGGAAAAGTATATCATTGTTGGATTGGTGTTGCCCGATCCGGTTGGGCCGAATGCTTGTGGCCCGCAACTGTGGTGGAGCTGACCGACCGACACCGATAGGCACTATAGCAGTGCAGACTTCAGGGTCAACTGAACTATAGCACTTTTGACTTCCAGCTGGTAGCCACTGTAGCGCTTTTGACAAAGCTGACAGTCGTTCACTATAGCGACGCGGACTCACTTTTCGAACAGTGATCATCTTCTCCATTGATTTATAGCCCATTTTCGAGCTAGGGTTATCACTGAAAAAACCTCTGTAATTTGTGCTCCAGATATAGTGAAATTCTACCTCTCCTGTGGACGTAGGGATTATTCCTGAACCACGTAAATCGTTGTGTTCTTGTTGCATTCTTTTCTTTCATTTAATAATTTCTGTCGTTGTGTCTCCTGACGATTCCGCAACAATAATTGTTATAGAAAAGTGACAATGGAGATTATTGATCTTTCCAGTGATGGAACACATAAATGAATTGAATCTGTTTTTGTGAAACAGCAAGGTTGTAAGATCGCATCTTTTTTCAGGCACGCCTCTGACTATGTTTTTTGTTAATCTTTTCTTTCAGTTGTGTTTTCATTTCAAAAGTCTATCATTTGAATAAATACGGTCTTAGGTTATAAGGAAACTTGAGAAATATTGTAGAGTATCTGCATGGAGATCCTTGTTGGAGAAAATGACTTGATGTTCAGAGATGTATGCTTTTTTGAACTAATGGAGTCTGGTTATAAATGAGTTAAGTGTTTCATGGGTTCTTGGTAAGTTGAGAAGCTTTAAAAAAATTTGGATTGTTATAAAGGGAAATGGTCTAAAAAACAAACTTCAGGACATTTACACATCGTGTAATGGGATTACACATCATTTAATTAATCGAGGGTTTTAATAAAATAAACCAAAGGTGACAGATTTTTTTGGCGAATTCCATTAAAAATATTTACATGACGTGTAACTACATCACATGCCGTGAAAATGCCCGACCTGTTGTTTTAAACATGAATTGTGGCTGAACATCATTCTAATCCACTACAGCTCCTCTCCTCTCAACTCTAGGGCTTCCTCTAAGCGATTTTGGGGTTCCAACTTTCCTTCCGGACATCCCATTTACATTATCAATCTTTGATAAGCCTTTTTTGTTAGGTTTCTTTCTTATTCTCCCACTGTTGTGGTGAAATCCCTTGAAAAATTGTGTTGTTGGTTTTGATCTTGATTAGTTTTGATCTAGGAACCTCTTTGCAACCATCCACACCTTCTTCCTCATGGGAATTTGTCTTTGGAATATTTTTTGGATCATCATTTAAAGGTATGGGTCTAAATCTAAACCCTATGGTTTAATATTTTCCAAGTTTATGCAATATCATGATTTCACTATTGTTGTATGCGCCCAAATTTAATAAATGAATACATGAGGTTATTCCTTGAAGTCCTTTGGATTTAAAATGGATTTTAAAAAGATAATGACTTAAATTATGTTTAGCATGACATGTGACCTAGGGTGATTTCTTGTTATAAAATCTCTAAATTGTGGTATATTGATTATTTATATAATTGTTAATCAATTGTGAATTAAATTGCAAGTGGCATATGAAAGAGAATGGTGATTAACATAATTAACCATTGATAATTGTAATGTGATATTGTGATATCCATGTTGTTTAACATGGATTGTGTTCAATGTTGTAATGCTTATATATCGGGCTTAGCCCTGGCACATGCACACTTATATACTGTAATGCTGATATTGAGCGGGCTCGACCTAGTCCATGCTGTAATGCTTATAGATATCGAGCTATGCCCAGTCCAATGCTATAATGCTTATAGGGTTTTGACCCGTAATGATGTAAATATTATAGGGCTTTGACCCAAATTGATTGTTGTGACTATACCAAGGGTATATGGTTGTGGTTGGCATGGTCGGAAGACATGCTCAAAGATATTCCAGCATGACGTCAAAACATGATATTTTACCTTGGTTATATAGTTGTGGTTCACATGGTCGTAAGAAATGCTTAGAGATATTCTGAAACAGAGCCGAAACAGGTTGTAGTGGTATTTATTTAATTGTTGAATTAATTGATACACATGTTTATCTCATTATTAAATACACTTCTTATCAAATTGGTTTTGTTTAGATATGGTGGTGTTGACCTACTGAGTTATACTCGCACCCTATTTGGGTTACTGTTTGGCACACAAGCAGATTACGTGGATGTAGGTATAGATAAGGGAAAATGACCTTGATGTTGATTTCTTGTTTGCTGATGGACCGAAGATTGGAATTTAGACCGATACGGGGCTCGAGACCCGAGACTTTGAGTCTTTTATTGAGTCTATTAGTATTTTTATTGTATTGTTCTAGCATGAAATTTAAATAAATTCCATCATATCATTGCATTATTCCGTTATTATTTATTGGATTATGCAGTTAGGGGGTGTTACATTGTGGTATCAAAGGAACATGTTTTCTTTTCTTCTGTTTTACTATTTGGGAAAGCTAGTAATGAGACTAGGATGTGTCAGGACTCGGTAATGAGCTTGTACCTAGGAGTAGATAACCCATGTTTGGGGGAAATCTGAGTACCCAGGGATGAGATTTTTATTTGTGTTGTGTGCTTGTTATGGTTGATTTTATTTCACCTTGAGTGATTCGTATGTTTTGTGAAGTTATTGTTTTATGATCTTACCATTTTGTAAGACTTGTACTCATGGACTGATATGAAAAGAGATGATAATTCATGCATCATAATAGGAAAATAGGGATATATTGACATGCATTATTCATGATAGAGGCATATCTATTTTTTTATGTAATATATACTTTCCTTTTGAACTGTAAAATGAGATACCAATTTCACTGGATAAATAAATTGAGTTTTTGTGTCATGCTAAAATATTCGTAAGCCATGTATATAGAGAACAAGAGTTAGTGGTTCTCTGTTGCAATCACCTGTAAGTTTGACCTTGTTGCTATCCAGTTTTCTAAGGTGTGTGTTTGTATTTTATAGAAAATGCCTCATCACCGTCTTCGACTTGAGCGTCCGAAGAGTGGCAATCAACATCCTCTTAACACAGGTGAACTAGAGCTTCCTATAGTTCTTGAGGAGCAGATGGATGTTCAGTTTGACAATAGCTTCCTGAGGGTCATGTGATCCATGGAAAAGGAGGCTATTCCTACGGTTCCTTCAATGTCTGAGCTGACAAGAGAGTTTCAGTTTCAGCATCCGCCAATGTTTATTGGGGAAGGGGGGCCCTAGGAAGCTGAGTTATGAATCGAGTCAGTCTAGACTATCTTCAAGCATCTCAAGACACCCACAGATAGGAGGGTGAAGCTTACTGTGTATATGCTTTGTGGACCTGCCAAGCATTGGTGGGATATTCTGTGGGAAGCTGGGTAGCAAGACGAACTATCTTGGAAGGACTTTGAGATGAAGTTCCTGATCCATTTCTATCCTGAGAATTTGAGGGATGAAAATTCTCACGGGTTCATGCATCTTACATAGGAGGGTTTGTTAATGCTAGACTATGTTGGACGTTTTACTGACTTACAACACTTTTCACCATCTTTGACAGGTGATGAGATCTCCAGGGAAAGATGTTTCCAGGACGGTCTTCACTATGAGATCTGGTTGTAGGTAAACGTTTTACGTTTATGCAGCTTTGAAGGAATGATGAATCATACACTGATCATAAAAGGGAATATTCGATAAGCCCCGAGCAATGGTTGGGCTATTTCAACAGGGCGATCTGAGAGTTCTTCAAGTAGTAAGAAGCTTCGTTATGATAGTTTCCGCCAAAGCAGTAGTGGGCAGAGCAGTCTGGGCTGTAGAAAGCCATCTCAAGATTGTGTTCCATCCCAGTGCTATCAGTGTGGAAAGTTTTGTCAAAAGAGTCTGTAGTGTCCTTACCCCACAGTCGAGTGTAATATCTTTGGTAGAATAAGTCATCTTCATAGGTTTTGTGTGAAATTTCCATAGTAGACTAGTGGAAGAGGATCGAGATAGGCACCAAAGATGGGAAGGGGCTCATCTACCCCTCAGTAAGCTGGTAGTTGGAGTTCCATAGGCCATTCAGGTTGAGGTAGTGGATGTGGTACCCAAGTGCATAAGCAATGGTACCAAACAATGGATGTAGCTTGGAGTAGTCAGACTAGAGCCTAGGGAAGAGGGAAAAGGTAGTTGTACGTTATGCAGACTACTCTGGCTAATGTGGATGCATGATCGTCTACTATCTGAGGTATGATTCTTATATAATCTACCTTATCTTGTATTGTGTTTGATATAGGGACATCACTTTATTTTTTATCTACTCTTTTCGCAAACGGTTTAGGCTTGGATGTGGAAATCTCGAAAGATGTTTTAACCATTGACACACCGTTGTGTGTGCGTTCAGAGAATATCAAACATTGTAAGGTGTGTTCTCTAGAGATTGGTGGTTATCATTTCTTTCGGGAACAGTTCATGCTAGAAATGATAGGACTTGATTCTTGGTATGTATTGGATCATATCGATTATTACAGGAGGAGTGTTACCTTTATATCTCTAGAAGGAAATAAATATTCTCACTAGGGTGAGTGAGATCTTCAGGCTTGTTGTGTGAGACCAATTCAGCACAGCTTGGGTTGTCTCATGGTTCAAATTACGGGTCTTGCTCTAGATAATGGTGGAATGCAACATGATTATTTTCCTCCAGTGGTATACCATTTTCATGATATTTCCCCTGATGAGTTCTATGGCTTATCACCAGAGTGAGAGGTCGAGTTCACGATCGAGTGGGTGCCAGGAACAAAGCCAGCTTCTATTCCTCATTACCATAGTTATTTACGGCGCATGGCGAACAACGACGACAAGGGACCCCGACACAAAAGCGCATGGCGCGGCGCACAACAAGTGCTAATATTAACTTGTGACACACAAAAGTGGTGTATACATATATCAACAATAACAAATAATAAATTATACAATATATATATATATATATAACAAAGATTTATGTCAATAATTCATATTCCATACATCAAAAAACAACTGAAGTCAACAATGACACTAACAATTAAATATTAAAAACCATATATCTCAAAAAACCATATATATCAATTCCTAAAATATATTAAAATTAATATATCTCAAAAAACCAAGACGGGTATTTCCTTGCTTTGCCTTAGACATTTTGAAATAAATCATAATTCCTGAAATATATAAAACAAACTGTTAAACCCTATTTTATTATTATTATGGGTATTTCTGAGTCCCACATCGGAATACTCCTTTGTAAATTCCACATTCTCATTCTATAAAAGAAGGTCCCCACCTCACCTTGAAGGTAAGGGGGTTTCTCAACCTACATGGTATCAGAGGGTACCTAATCCCGAATTCTCTTTTTTTCCCTCCCCGCTCTTATTTGCGGTTTTCCAGCTACGTTCGGCCCGCCTCCCCGGTGCATTTTTTGCACCTCTTTCCCCGGCGCCTCTTGCCCGGTCCGGCTCCCCAGTGCGCCCTCCCTCAAGGCGGCTGCTTCCCCTGTGCGCGTTCCCTCCTCGCCGCGACACCTCCCCACGGCGACCCTCACGTCGCCTCGTCTGGCTTCCACCCAAGCGCGACGCTGCTCTGTCTGGATCCCGCACACCGTACCAGTCCTTCTCGGCACCTGCAGCCCTGCCAAACCTCCCGTCGCTTCCCATATCCCGCCTCCTCACCAACTTCCGCCTTCCCTGGCGGTCATTCCTGCTCCCGCACCTACGCGCACCGGCTCCCGCATCTCCCGGCGACAGTCCCGATCCGCAACGCCTCTCCCGCAACTGCTCGCACCAGCTCCTGAATCTCCCGGCGCCTGAACCAGTCCGTAGCGCCTCTCCCAACCGTCCTCCTGTGCGTGCAACACCTCCCACAGCTTCCCCGGCGGCCCTCCCTCCAGCCTGATCCACTTCATTGAGCACCCACCCCACCAACCACTGCACGTAGTATTCCCGCCGTCCCATCCCTCCTGCCTGTACCGCTTCATCAAGCATCGGCCCCGCCCTCCGCTGCAAGAAGTACGCACAACCATCCCAATGGCCTCCTCTGTGCACGGCTACCACCCAGCCGTGACCCGATCCACAAAGACTAGCCCCGTATACTCCCTCCAACCGAACTGGCTCTGTCTAGGCACACCGGGCTCCTCCCGGTTCTTCTTCAGCCCAGCGTTCTCAGCTTCCCGGCATTCCCGACGCCTCCCTAATTCCAGCGCTTCCCCCTACTGCGTCTTCGACCACCGCATGCCGCCTCCATGGCCGACTCCTCCCCTCTACCTCAGATGATTACTGCTTCTACCCACCTTGTGGATGACCGGTTGGACTCCACAAAATTTTTCATCTGGCAGAAGACTGTTGTGATGTCCCTGACTGGGATGGACCTCTATCATCACCTTGAGGATCCTCCCCCGGCTTTGACTGACCCCAAATATCATACCTGGAAGATTGCTGACAGCAAGATCTTCGCTCTGCTGGTCAATTCCATGGAACGGTTGGTCAAAGATGTCACACGTATGACAAATACCGCCAAAGAGCTCGGGGACTCCCTAAATATCATGTATTCTGAGACCAAAAACCCGGCTCGGGTGTCCGATCTCCTTCAGTGATTGTCCCATGTTCGACAGCAGGACCAGTCCTTTACTGCCTACTTCATGGAATGGAAAGGGCTCCGTGATGAATTGCAGGAGTTGTGGCCCATTCCACAAACACCGATAGAAGCTCAGACTCAGCGGGACCAACTCTGCATCTTCACTCTTCTCAGCGGCCTCGCTCCGGAGTTTTCCACCACGGAAACTGAGCTGTTCGCTAGCCCTTCGACGCTGGAGATCCCGCAGGTTTATCATAGGCTGAGCAAGGCCCAGCGGGCTCTTCCTTCTCCCGCCCCCATTATCGATCACTCAGCTCTCATCAGTCATGGCGGTGGCTGCTCCTCGGGACCTCGTGGACATGGTCGTGTGGAAGGTCATCGACATCCCCTATTTCAACATTGTGGCAAGGATGGACACTCAATTGACCGATGTTGGGTCCTGCATGGACGTCCAGCTCAGCGCCCGCGGCAGGGCCAGACAGCGGTCCAGGAAGCGTTGTCGGCAGTCGCCACTCTTCCTCATTCTCTGGACCTGACTATGGCCGACATCCGGCTGACTCATGATCCTTGGGCCTCTGCTGACCACGTCCCATCCTCGGCTCCTCTGGCCCATTCTGCTCGTTCCGCTGCCTTTGTCGGCCGTCGCTCCCCCACATGGATGCTGGACTCAGGTGCCTCTGACCACCTCACCAGTGATGTTATTATGCTGACCTCTTACTGCCCTTATGTCGGTTCCTCATACATCATTGTTGCTGATGGCTCCACTATCCCCATTGCGGGCTTCGGCGCATGCTCCCTGACTCTGTCGATTCACCTACCCTCTGTGGCACATGTGCCCCGTAGTCTATTTAATCTTCTTTCAATCAGTAAGCTGACAAAAAATTATAACTGTGCTGCCATATTTAACTCCTCTGGTGTTATTTTTCAGGAGCATGCAATGAACCGGGAACTTGGTAGAGGCCGACTTCGGGATAGAGTCTACATGTTCGATGGACCAAAAACCATTTCTTGCTCGTCTACCTCTTCTTGAGCATTGGATATTCAATCCCAGTTGGGGCACCCACTGTCATCCATCACCTTTTTCTAGAATTTAGTCGGAGTCTTTCTTTTCATTGTGAGTCATGTACTTTTTCAAAACATCATCGCACTACATACATTCCTCAGGTGGATACACGGGCCTCAAACCCTTTTGATCTGGTTCATTAAGATGTTTGGGGTCCTTGTACCATTTCGAGTCATTTGGGATATAAATACTATATATCTTTCATCGATGATTATTAGCGAATGACTTGGCTTTACCTCCTTCAAGAACGCTCTGAAGTGTTTTCCACCTTCCAAACCTTTTACAATGAAATTCAGAACCAATTTTCTACATCTGTCTGATGTCTCTGCTCGGACAATGGGCGTGAGTATATCTCCACTTCCTTTCGGCAGTTTCTCCAGACGAAAGGCATCCATCATTAGACCTTCTGTCCTGATACACCCCAGCAGAATGGCGTGGCCGAGCGGAAAAACAGACATATTCTGGAGACTGCTCGTGCCCTCCTCTTTCACCGACATGGGCCTCTACATTTTTGGGGCGATGCCATTCTCACCGCCACCTACCTGATAAAACGTCTTCCTTACACTATCCTTCAGGGGGAGACTCCTTTTCGGACTCTGTTCTCCTCCCTCCCTCTTCACTCCCTTTCCATTCGTGTGTTTGGATGCCTCTGTTACGTTCGCGACACACGTCCAGGTCTCTCCAAACTCACTCCCAAATCTCTCTGTTGCATCTTTCTAGGCTACTCCCGCACTCAGCGCGGATATCGCTGTTTCTCCCCCAACCTACGACGGTATGTCATCTCGGCCGATTTTGCTTTTTTTGAGAGTTATCTGTTCTCCAGTCCTTCTCCTCATCCTTACCCTGTCATCGATGATTGTCTTCCTCACCTCATCCACCCTCCACCGGTGTCAACCCCTATTGACACCCATTTTGGTTAGGTCTACTCCCGACGTCCATTGACTGTATCCCCCGACCCGGCCAATGACACAGATGATCCCGCTTCGTCTGGTGCTCCTGCTCCGCCACCCGAGGATGTGCCCATTGCCCTACGGAAAGGTACTCACTCCTTCCAAAATACTCCTCTATTTGTATCTTCATACAGGGGTCTGTCTACTCTGGAGACAGTTTCTATACCTCGCACAGTTGGTGAATCCAAATCTCACCCCGGGTGGCTAGCTGTAATGCGGGATGAATTGCAGGCTCTGGAGGAAAACCACACTTGGGATCTTGTACCTCTTCTAGCAGGCAAACAGGCAGTGGGCAGAAAATGGATTTACACCGTCAGGATGAATCTCGATGGCACTCTCCATCGCCTCAAACCCCACCTTGTGGCCAAAGTCTTCACACAGACTTACGGTATTGACTACTTTGATACCTTCTCATCGGTTTCCAAGATGGCCTCTATCCGATTATTAATCTCTCTCGCCGCCCATCATCATTGGCCTCTTCATCAATTGGATTTAAAGAATGATTTCCTCCATGGCTTCCTTGAGGAAGAAGTTTATCTACAGCAACCCCCCGGATTTTGTGCCTCCGATGCTGAATCTCGAGTCTGTCGTCTGCGCCACTCTCTTTACGGCCTCAATCAGTCTCCCCGTGCTTGGTTCGGCCGCTTTAGCACGGTCGTCACCGACATTGGGATTTCTCGAAGTATGAAGGACCAAACTGTCTTCTACAGGATGACCACCCATGGCTGCATCCTATTGGTCGTATATGTGGATGATATAATCATCACCGGCAGCGACTCTGTGGGTATCACCCATCTCAAGTCCCATCTTCACCAACACTTACACACTGAGGATCTAGGTCCTCTCACATACTTCCTCGGCATCGAGGTTTCCTATTCTTCGGACACCATCTCACTCTTCCAACGGAAGTATGCATTGGATATATTGTAGGATGCTTGGCTGACTCAGGCCACTGCGGTCGACACTCCTCTAGAGCCTGGGGAACGGTCTCTTTATGCCTCCTCGACACTGTATCCATATCCCAAGCAGTACCATCGATTGGTGGGAAAACTCAATTATCTCACCATGACTAGACCCGACATTTCCTGTGCGGTTGCCAAAGTGAGTCAATTTATGGAGCATCTGACCACCTCTCATTGGGATGCTGTCATCCGCATCGCCAAGTACATCCAGCGAGATCCTGCCCGTGGTCTTCGCTACTCCCAGCATCCTCATCATCATATTGAGGCCTTTTGAGATGCTGATTATGCTGGTTTCCTTGCCACTCAGAAATCTACCTCTGGGTTTGTCATATTCTTGGCAGACAACCTCATTTCTTGGCGCAACAAGAAACAAATGGTCGTCTCTCGCTCCAGTGCCGAGTCTGAGTACCGTACCATGGCCACCATCACTATAGATATCCTTTGGCTTCGGCAACTCCTCCAGGATCTTGGCTTCCCTTAGCAGACTTCTTCTCACATATGGTGCGATAATTAGGCAGCCATTAAAATTGCTTTGAATCCCATCTTCCATGAACGCACGAAGCATATTGAGGTGGACTGTCCCTTTATTCTCCACCACCTAGAGCATAATCATGTCCATTTTATCCATATTCTGACGGTGGACCGGCTTGATGACATCTTCACCAAAGGCCTCCCTGGTGTTTGCCTCACTTTGCTCAGTTCCAAGCTGGGACTCCACAACATCTAACGTCCAACTTGAGGGGGAGTGTGTCTTGGTCTTGTATGATGTCATATTTCTTTTTTGCGGGACTCGTTGTCCAAGATGGGCATGTCCATCTTGAGGGGGATTGTTAAATCCTCTTTTTATTATTATTATGGGTATTTTCGAGTCCCACATTGGAATACTCCTTTGTACATTCCGCATTCTCATTCTATAAAAGAAGGGCCCCACCTCACCTTGAAGGTAAGGGGGTTTCTCAACCTACACAAACAATTAAAAATTGAAAACCATATATCTCAAAAAAACAATAAACAAATAAATAAAAAAACAAAACATAAAAAAAACAGGAGGAAAACACAGCATTAAAAATAACAACAAGAGTAATTCGAAAACAAATAAGCGGCAAGCAACATAAATAAAATTGAATTAAAAATAAAAAAAGTTATTGATTTGCACAGAAGGTGCGCTTTCCCTGAACAACATCGCGTATCTGAGTCGCGGTGGTTGAGGGAGCTTAGCTGGGTCGTGGTCGATTGGGTCACGACGGTCGAGGGATCTCAGTTTGGTCATGGTAGTCAATGTGGTCCAATATTGGCTAGGCCGCTGCGCTCATGGGAAGAGTGTTGCATAGAGTCGAAAGGGGAGGTCGTTGTTTGACCTCAAAAGAGGTATTTTCAATCAGGGTGTTGGAGTTGGCAGGTTAAAAAATACAAAAAAAATAAAAAAGGTGCAATGGAGCCCGCCATTGGCGCAACATGGCGCACGCCATTGCGCAATATGGCGGACACCATAGTGAGCCATCTTAGATGATCCATGGCGAAGCCATGGTGTGGTGCCCCACTCCCTGGCGCTATCCATGGTGCAATAACACGCCATAGCGTGCGCCATTAATAACTATGCTCATTACCAAATGGAACCAGCAGAGCTTCGAGACATTAAGGTTTAGTTGGATGATCTAGAATCTAAAGGCTTCATACAACCGATTACATCTCTATTGTGTTCTCCAGTTCTCTTCGCCAAAAGGCTGATGTATCTTTTCTTTTATGTGTGGACTATTGGAGGTTAGACCAGATGGTGTTCAAGAACCGGTATCGCCTTCCATGCATTGATGGTCTTTTCGATCAATTGAGAGGTGCTAAATATCTTCTTCAAGATTGAATTGAGATTAGAATATCATCAGTTAAGGGTGAGACTATCAAACATACCTCAGACTACTTTTAGGAGCATATATGGATTATTTGAATTCGTAGTGATGTTGTTTGTGTTGACTAAGGTGCATGCGGTATTCATGGACTTAATGAATATAATTTTTCATCTATTTCTATATCAGTTTGTGGTTGTTTTGTTGAAAATCTCTTAGTGTACTCCCAGTCATCAGATGATCATGCTAAACATATTGACATAGTTTTGAGTATATTGAGAGAGCACCAACTTTACACCAAGCTAACTAAATACAGTTTCTTGAAAAATAAAGTGTACTTTTTGGACCATTTCATCTCTGAGGCAGGAGTCTCAGTGGACCCAGATAAAATCACAGCTATGGTATCTTGATAACCACCCAAGAAGGTCTTCATAATTCAGAGATTGCTGGGTTTAATAGATTATTACCGGCATTTTATATAATATTTTTCTTGTTTGTCATCACCATTTTCTAGGCTTACCAAGAAAAGGGGTGAAGCTTGTTTGGTCTGATTCTTGCGAGAGATATTTTCAAGAGATGAAACCAACAACCATCCTCACTTTACCTGTTCTGGGTAAAGAATATACCGTGTACTCTGACACATCTGATGTTGGACTTGGAGCAGTTCTACTGCTAAATGATTGTGTGGTTTCTTATGGCTCCAGGCAGCTGAGACTGCATGAGAGGAATTTCCCTACTCATGATCTGTAGTTAGTAGTAGTGATACATGCCCTGAGATGTTACCCTATCTCATGCGTGAGAGCTTTGTGGTATACACAAATCACAAGAGCCTCGAATACATCTTTTCATAGAGGAACCAGAACCTTCTGTAGCGGAGGTGGGTTGAGTATCTGCATTCTTTCTACTTTGAATTGACATATACACCAGGTAAGGTCAATGTCGTTGTCGATGCTTTGATCTGAAAGACACATATAGAGGTATTACAAGAGTCTTATGATGAGTGGAGAATAATGGTCCTCTTTGCAGACATGCATTTGGATGATCAGAAAACTCAGGGGTAAGTAGCACTGACTTCGACATCTGTTATACCCGTGCTTTTGGACCAGATTAAGACTGAGTAGTTGTATGATCAAAAGGACTCAGTTCTGAGGGACATATTATATGGTAGGGAGACACCATCACGATGGTCTCTTGGCAATGACAATTCTCTTTTATTTTATGGCTGGGTATGGGTTCCTATGGGCTTACATGAGGAGCTGATGAGGGAGTTTCATGCTTCTAGATGTGCAGTGAATCCTGGTTTGACAAAAATGTATCGTGATCTGTGTAGACAGTACGAGTGGTCAGGAATGAAGGAGGTGGAAAGCTTTGTGGATAGATCCTTCACTTGTCAGTAGGTGAAAACTAAGCATCAAAGACCAGCTGGGCTTTAGCAGTCATTTCCCATTGTTGAGTGGAAATGGGATGATGTCACAAAATATTTTTTGATAGGATTACCCAGGACGACTCATAAGAATGATGTTGTATGAGTTGTTGTGGATCAACTGACCTATTCGAGAAACCTTCACAGTTGATGATCTGGTCAGCCTTTACATGCGTGAGGTGGTTTGATTTCATGGTGTTCTGATGAGTATCATTTCAGATAGAGATCATCATTTTACATCACATTTCTGGAAGGGTCTTTAGAAATCTCTGAGATCATGAGTTCTTTATTCTATCATCCATAGACTGATGATCAATCTGAGCAGACTATTCAGATTTTGGAGGATGTGTTTCGACTCCATGTTTTGTATTTTTCTAGTTCATGGGAGAAACATATGATACTTGTGGAGTTTGTATATAATAATACATTTCAAACATCAATTCAAAAGAAACCTTTTGAGGCTTTGTATGGAAGGCTGTGTCGTTCGACTCTTTGTTGGCTGGAGTCAGGTGAGTCAATACTTGTTGCACCTAGTCTCGTGCAGGAGACATTTGAACAGGTCTAGTTGACCAGAAAACGGTTGGTGACCATGCATAATAGGCATAAATCATATGCTAACCATCATAGACAACCTCTAGAATTTGAGGTTGGTCATCATATTTTTATTTGGGTGTCACCTATGTTGGGGCAACGTAGTATCAGGAAACATGTAAAGCTAACACCCAGGTTTGTAAGGCCATTTGAAATAGGGGCAAGGGATGGTCTAGTAGCGTACTATTTAGCCCTTCCACAACACTACAGTTTCATGCATGATGTGTTCCACATGTTGCACGTAATGAAATATCATCCAAACTTCCTAATAATCACTCTGTTACACAGTTTATACAGCATCTTCTTGAATTTCAGTAATCCAAACAAATTAATGCTATGTTGTAGGTCGCTTGTGTTGAACTATTACATGTTGTTTAGAGGGATCGCAATAACTCTGTTCATAGGCATGCAATATTTGATGAAGCCACTATAGTTAGCAGTATTTTTGTGGCCATCCAAAATGCCAATTAACTGATTAATGAGAATTGTAACACCTCGGTCAGGGAGTTTATGATTCTCATGAACTTAAAGGTTGCTGGTTACTATCCCAATCCAAGGGGTATAATGGAGGTGATATGGACTACCCCCTTCACTGGATGGTTAAAATGAAACACGGATGGGGATTCCAAAGGAAACCCGGGAACCTCAGGTTTCGGGGTTATTTTCAGGGATCAATAGGGGAGGTTGTGATGTGTAGTTATGGTCCTTGTGGGCATGCTACAACATTGGAAGCTGAAATGATGGCACTCATAAGTGCGGTGGACATCTCTTTCCAAAGACATTGGAACAACATTTGGTTTGAATGTGACTCAGCCATGGTTGTTCATGCAATTAGGATGGGTCAAACAAGATTATCATGGAGACTGGCAGGTAAGTGGATAAATTGTATTGACAAGATCTCCTCTCTGAACTACTTTATCACACACACCTTCCGGGAGGCGAATCACATTGCAGATGGACTTGCAAACAAAGGGGTGTTGGAAGAAGGGAGCATACACAACAACACTATTCCTAATGACATGAATCCTCTTCTTACTAGGGAAAAATGTAAAATGCTTTTATTCCGACTTGTGTAATGTTTTAACTTTCTCAATTTAAGAGCCTCCGCGCTCATTTTTCTCAAAAAAAATCCAGACTTCCCATATAATAGATAGTAAAAGATGTCAAGCTTTATGCTGATGCATCTTTTGAGGATCATCCGATATGGGTTGCAGATCGTAGTGAGAAATATCTTTGGGGTAAGACTATATCGTTGGTTCATGTGTAGTGGCAGCGTGAGGAAGTTCAACATGAGACCTAATAGAGGGAGTCTGATATGCGAACGTAGTGGCCAGACTTGTTCGTTGAGACCTCATAATGATTCTTGGAGCAGCTTGGGGACAAACTATTATAAGGTGGGGAGGTTGTAAGATCCCATCTTTTTCAAGGTACCTCTCTCTCTATGTTTTTCATTAATCTTTTATTTCTGTTTTATTTTCATCGCGAAAGTCATTTATTTGAATAAATGCAATCTTGGGTTATAAGGAAACCTGAGAAAGACTAGAGAGTATCCGCATGAAGAGGTTTGTTGGAGAAAATTACTTAATGTTTGGGGATGTATTCTTGTTTGAACTAATGGAGTCCTGGTGTAAATGGGTTAAGTGTTTCGTGGGTTCTTAGTGAGTTGAGAAGATTTAAAAGAGGGTTGGATTGTTTAAAAGAGAAATGGTCTGAAAAACCAACTGCAGGACATTTTCACGTCATGTAATTAGTGGAGGGTTTTAATAAAATAATTCGCGGTAATGATTTTTTCGATGAATTCCATTTAAAAAATTTACATGACATGTAACTATTCCACACGTAGTGTAAATGCCTGACCGGCAGTTTTAAACATGATGTGCGGCTGATTTTCATTCTAATCTACTGCTTCTCCTCACCTATCAACCCTTGGGCTTCCTCTAGGCAATTTTGGGGTGCCAAATTCCCTTTCGGACATCCCGTTTATGTGATCAATCCTTGGTAAGTCTTTTTGGTTTTGATCTTGATCATTTTTTATGTAGGAACCTATTTTCAACCATCTGTACCATCGTCCTCATGGGCATTTTTCTTTGGAAGCATTGTTAGATCATCAGTTAAATGTAGGGGGTCTAAATTTAAACCCTATGGTTTAATATTTTCCAAGTTTATGCAATATCGTGATTGAACTATTGTTGCATGCGCCCAAACTTAATAAATGAATACATGCGGTTATTTCATGATTTCTTTTGGATTTAAAATGGATTTTAATTGGCTAATGACTTAAAGTATGTTTAAAATGACATGTCACCTTGGGTGATTTCTTGTTATAGAATACCTAAATTGAGGTTTATTTCTTAGTGATATAATTGTTAATCAATTGTGAATTAAATTTCAAGGGACATATGAAAGAGAATGATGATTCTCATAATTAACCATTGAGGAATGTAATGTGATATTGTGATATTCATGATGTTTGACATAGATTGTGTTCTATGATGTAATGCTTATATATCGGGCTTGGCCTTGACAATTGCACACTTATATGTTGTAATGATAATATTGAGCGGGCTTGGACTAGTCCATGCTGTAATGATTATAGAGAGCGGACTATCCCTAGTTCCATGTTGTAATGCTTATAGGGATATGACAATAGAATGTTGTAATGCTTATAGGGATTTGAACCATATTGATTGTTGTGACTATACCATGGGTATATGGTTGTGGTTGGCATGGTCATAAGACATGCTCAGAGATATTAGGGCATGATGTTGAAGCATGTTATTTTATCTTGGTTATATGGTTGTGGTTGACATGGTTGTAAGACATGCTTAGAGATGTTTTAGCATAGAGATGTTCCAGTACAGAGCCAGAGCAGGTTGTGGTGGTATTTATTTAATTGTTGAATTAATTAATACACATTTTTATTGTTTTATTACATACACTTATTGTAATACTAGTTTTGTTTAGACATGGTGGTGTCGACCTACCATGTTATACTCACCCTATTCGGGTTGCCTTTTGTGATGCAGAAATGTCAAGAGTCACAGTGATATAAAAAATGATTCACAAAATATTAAAAGAGAATGAAGAAGAAGAAGAAGATCTAGACACAAAGATTTACATGGTATGGGAAATATTCCCTATGTTCACAGAGAGGAAGAAATTCACTATAATTCGGGAGCACAAAATTTCCAGGAGTATCAGAGTTTCTTACACACACAAATTGTATCCCGAAATGGGCTAATAAAGAGGATGGAACACTATTCCATCAACTGTCAGAAAGTCCATTGTACTTTTGACTTGGGTGGCCGCCTTTCACTGTAGTGACGTGGACTTCCAACCGTTTTTCATTATAGCACAATGGACTTTCTGATGGTTGTTAGAATAATGCTTCGTCCTCAACATTATCCCATTTTGGGCTAGGGATTTGTGTATGATAACTCTGAGAAACTCTTGTAATTATTTCTCCCAAGATATAGTGAAGTTATGCCTCTATGTGGATGTAGGGATTATTCTCAAACCACGAAAATATTTGTGTTCTAAGTGTTTCATTTTTTTTCCTTCTTACTCTTCTTTGAATTGTTGTTTTGTCACTGCGACTCCCGACATTTCCGCATCAAAACAAGAGTTTGGTATTTTAAGCTTGACATGTCTGAAGAAGTTGAATTTCAGAAAAGGGAGAGTTGAAAACAATCTATACATCAAAGATGATAATGAGGTATTTCTCATTGTTATTGTTTATTTTGATGATAAATTTTTTTTGGAAATGATGAATGAGTTTTTAAAGATTTTTCTAGTGAAATGAAGAAGTTTTTTGAAATTTCTATGCTTAATACTTTCTTGGTTAACAAATTTATCAAGAAAAAGATTATATTTCTCTATATCAATAGAAATATGCTAATGAAATGTTGAAAAAGTTTGTTATGGAATATTCAAATCCTATCTCCACAATAATTTTAGTTGGGACAAAGTTAGCAAAAGATGGACTAGGAAAGGATGTTGATCCAAGGGAATTCTGAAAGTTGATTGAAAGTTTACTTTATTTTACAGCTTCATGATTGGTCATTTTGTATGTTATTACACTTTTTTCTAGGTATAAAAGTGTACCTAAATAGTCCCATGTTTTTTGTGGAAATAGAATACTTACATACATCATAGACAAAACAAATTTTGGATTGAAATATGACAACAAAGAGAAGTTTGATCTGTTTGGTTATTCAGATGCAGATTGGGCAGGTTGTGTTGTTGATAAGAGATCTACATATGGTGGAGATTTCTTTCTTGGAGAAAGATGTTTTTGTTAGCATTCAAGAAATAAAAAATTCAGTAACCTTGATCACTTCTTAGGTTGAATATGTGGCTTCCAATCATGCCTCAACACAACTTACATGGATGAAGACTCAACTAGAAGATATGAAAGTTGAAGTGGCGTTAACCTTTACTTTTGGGATGTGATAATCAAATTGAAATTAACCTTTCAAAAAATCCAATTCAATATTCAAGGTCCAAACACATTGATATCAAATATCACTTTATCAAAGAACTAGTGGAGAAAAATGAGATGAAGTTGGAATTTGTTTCTACAAATGAGAAAATTGAAAATATGTTCACCAAGCCATTGTGGAAGGAACCTTTCCAGAATCTTAGTTTGTAATTGGGCGTTCAACCTCATTTTTTACAGGGGTAAGGTATGATGTATTTGTCCCCTCTCGTCTTTGGATATTGTTTCCAAAGGAGGAGAATAATTGATAACATAAATCTTTCCTTGATGTTTTCCTTCCTATAGTTTGACAAAGGGAAAGTATGCAATGTAGGGGGAGTATCCAATGATACATATTATGTTTTTGGGGGAAGCATATATTTAGAGAGTTCTTAAAAGGTGTAAGCCATTATTTTAGTGTGTGAACTATTTTAATAGTTTATTGTAAGTTGTTGCATATCATTTATTCAATGTTCTTGATTCCTACATCGAGTCCACTCACGTAGGTTTAAAATTATTGAATGGATATTCATTACCAAGTTTTTAGCATTTAATAGTGATTTATGTTTCTTGGTCGCCAGAAAAATCCAAAGAGGGCGATTATTGAGTCTAAGTGTGATGTTGTGCAAGTTTTGCTCTGTGAATAATTATATAGATAAATTGAGAGAGTAGAAGAGGAAGAAAATGAAGTTGTTGTGGATATTGGAACAAAGAGAAAAGAAGAAGTGAAGCACTACTTCATTAATTAAAGGCTATGGTTCGAAGACATTCTTGTTGAAATCATATTTTTTGTATTCATTATTTTAGTGTGGGATGCACTATATCACAATTGGGAGACTTGATGTTATACGAGTTCAAGGATAAACCCTACTCACTGTACCTACATGTTGAATCTAGTAGGTTGTATGATCTCTACAGAATCTAGATCATGCCTAGGACCAAACTTCTCATTTTGAGAGGTGAACATGGTAAATATATTGTTCCCTTCTTGTGTGTGCGTGTTTAAAAAAAATCAAAGTTCACTTTGGTGACAAGGGTTGTTTTCACCTAGATAACATAAAAGATTTGGAATCATTGATTCATCCCCCTCTCAGTGATTCCTCATTGATTCAGGAGGTGCCTTTTCACGAATCATAAAACTAGAAAGTTCTTGGCTGGTATTTCTTTTCACTATAGCTTGCTCGCTTATGCATTAGTCTCTTGGTTTGCATGCTAACATGATCAGAGTTCCCATCCATTTAAGAGGCCCAATGTCGACTCCTAAAAAACGCACCTATCGAGTTCATCCACCAGATTTATGTTCCCATGGAGGATCTTTTGTTCCTCACTGATGGTCATGCTAATAAGTCTAATGTACATGATAGCTTCAATGCAATATATATTTGGGGTTGGGCACCCTAGGAATAAGATACAACTGACCAAGCTATCCTTCCAATAAATGATATTACCATGTCTCACCACCCACCACAACTTTTTCTTTAGAATATCCATCTACTCAATTATGTAGCATTCTAGGATATACATTCTCCTCTTATTCTACCTAGCTTATCCATTCTTACCCATACCTGTCTTTCATAAATCTCACCCATAAGGATTTTCCTTCGATGATATCCCATGCCAGCCTCACCTCGCCCGCATGCTCTGCATGGCCCTCAACACACTTCTTAAATTAATACACCCTTTATATTTCAGCTTCACAATCCTCTTCCAACAAGCCCAATGTCATCTTCTTCTTTTGTTGGTGTCCCATATGAAAGTAGTCATGATTTTTTTCAAGTTTTTTGTTGGTTACCTTCAGTGCCTTGATAGCTTAGAGAATGTGCATTGGTATGGATGTAAGGACACTGTTCACCAGTGTTATCCTTAACCCAAATGTGAGAAAATGATTTTTCTATTTGCAAATGTGGCCTATGATGTGATTGATGATTCATTCGAATAATTCCTTCCTAATTTTTCAATTTGAGATGGGTACCCCGAGACATTCCATCGGTAGCTTCCACCTTTGTATTCCTATCTTATCTTGTATCATTTTGCTATGCATGTACAAATAGTTTTTTAAAATACACACACCACCCTTTCCCTAGTTAACCTGTTGGCCACTCTAGTTGCCATAGGACTCCATAATCCTATTGAAAATGTTGATTAATCCTTTCCTGTCATTAATGAAGAACAACATGTCGTCCGCAAACATGAGATGAAAAACAATTCCAGTACCTAACCTATTTCTATAAGGTAAGATCTCCCCCTTGTCTATGCCACATTTGATGTTCCTGATGAGGGCCTCTTGTGCCATAATGAATAGGCCAAGGGACACTGGATCTCCCTGTATTAATCCACACACTTTCTTGAAAAATACAAAAAATCTCCACATGATCAAAATGGAGAGACACAAAGGCCCATAACATCTGAAGAATAGGTCACAAATCCACTTCTTGAAAACAAATTGTCTCATAAACCTCACAATGAAACCCAATTCTTTCGGTCGTATGCTTTATCCATGTCCACTTTGATCATAAGGTTATATTCAAGTGTCCTCTTGTTAATGTCATCCACCATCTCTTTGTAAATCCCAAACACCCCTTGTATGATCCGTCCTTAGATGAACCCATGTTTTTCATCCAAGATGAGTCTTGGAATAACATATCCAAGTCTTCTATTCATCAGACAGGTGAGAATCTTGTAAGAGAAGTTGCAGAGGCATATAAGTCTATACTGATTGATTTCAATTGGATCTGTAACTTTTGGGATCAGAATAACTCTGGATATACACACTGCCCATGTAAGCACTCCACCTCTAAAAATATTGAACACCTTCAATCACCTGCACCTTGATGATGTCCCATACAACCATGTAAAATGAGTCGGGGAAACTGTCGGGGTCGGGTGCACTTTCCAGCTTTATGTTGGAAATGGCTTCCTTGATCTCCTTCTCTCCTGGTATGGCCTCCATGTACTAATTATCCCTATCCTCCCCCAGTCTGGGTATGTGGTGAAGGAAGTTTTCCTCTTTGTTTTTCCCCAGAACCCTCCCTCTATTGTTGTGAAGTGTTCTTTCTAGAAGGTCCTCAAAGTGTTTCACGGATAGCTTCCATGCCACCTCCACATCTCCCATATGTGAGCAGTCCTTGAGCCTAAGGTTGATCATCGACACCTTCTTCTCCTTCCCATGCGTCTGAAAGTAAGCAGTGTTTCTATCCCCCTCCCTAATCCAAAGAGTCATCGACCTTTCCCTCACAATTCTTTCGATTTCCAGCAGCTTATCCAGCAGTAGATTTTGTTTTCTAACCATATTGGAAAATGATTTTTCATCCCAATTCTCCTAAAGACTCCCCTCTATCCTTTAGACGTATTTTTTGATCTCCTCTAGGCTAGATTCACTTTCTATTCTATTATAGTTCCACTCTTGTAAGTCCTTCAACCATTGGATATTATTGGTTAAACCCACCCACAAGGATCCCTACACCGGTTTTTCTCACGAACTCCTTGCTATCTGTATTAAGCCTTTGTACCGTGTCTAGCTAGCTGAATAGAAGTAGTGGTTGCCTCTCCTTCCATAACTCTTTAATTTCACCATGAGGGGTGAATGATCTAACAACTAACGAGTAAGGTGCATAACAGAGGCTTGGGGGAAGGAATCAATACCTTATAAGTTGGATAGAAATTGGTCTAGTCTGCTCCAAATTCTCCGATTTCCTTTTTGATTATTGCACGAGGTGAACATCTCTCCCAAGAAGCCCATATGCATTAGCCCATTGTGAGTCACAAAATCTCTAAAGTCTTGCATTGCACTGTTAGAATACACCACTGCTCCTTTATTTTCCAATGTCTCTTGTCCTTTCCACTACCTCACATATTTCATATAAAAATGAGAAGAAGAAGTTGGTCCCCACCCCCAGTAATCACTCTAGTAGATATGTGTTGAGATGAGGCATCCACTCATTCCACAAAACACCGTTCTTCCAGAAAATCCATACGTGGGTGTTATATGGATTCCCATGCATAAATTCTGAAAAATCAATTCTCTTTGTGAAAGAGGAAATGTTGTTCACATTTTTCTTGGGTTCCAGGATGGCCAGCACAGAAACGTAGTTCCTTTGAACTTCATTAGAAATTAATGCACTGTTTTCCTGATCCCCATGATCCTTGGCGTTCCAAATGAGGATGGAGATCATTGGGAAACTTGGGTGGTAGCCTTGCGGCATAGGGACCCATTAGGTTTAGCATCTCTATGCGAAGAGATTAGAGCCTCTTTGGTTGTGGCATGGGTGAGCCTGTCGTCGTCCACCGACGATGGGACATTCTTCAGATGACCGCCCTTCTTAGATGTTGAGGATGATAAAGTCTCCACCTCGGCTTCTGAGTCATCGAAAGCAGCAAACCGATTTGGTGTGCACAATGGCTGGGGGCCGGGAACCTGACCTATCCTCTGGCAGGAGAACACCTAAGGCCAAAACGATGTCCGGAGCAACTCCCTTTGGTAGGAACTTCTTAAGGGTCGAGCTGGATGAAGGGACAAACACTGCATCACCCCCTGGAGTCGGGACACTCTTGCCTAAGATGATGAAGACCTCTGATTCTCTAGAGCGGACCTTCTCTGAACTTGTCGGGGATAGGGATATGACCCTCACTGGAGAAGGGCGGTCCTTAGGAGAAAAAGTGAAGGTAGCAGGAGAAGGAGAATGAACATTGGATGAAGAGTTAGTCAGGCACCCATGTCCAGGATCAACCACTCGCACTGTAGCAGTCACAAGCACCAGAGAGACAGGGGCCTGTCCAACCCCCATAAGAACACCGGCCTGGTGAGAGGACTCACCTATCTTGTTGGCAGCCATATGTTTCACTACCTTGAAGCCAGTCCTGAACCTTCAAATAGCTACAAAATGACCCTATAGATCACATTCCTCACAAAACCAGGGGAGCACTTGGTTAGAAGACCCTTTGCGACCAGGCGAAGACTTCATCATCCCGAACGAGAACGCATGAAGGAGGACCAATGACAGGTCCAGTTCCACGCAAATGTGAGCTAAGGAAGCGGTCTACAAGCTTTGTGTACCCTCATCTTCACAAAGAGAGAAACCCAGATCATCTCCCACACTTAGTAAAATCGACAGTTTATGCAGCGGCAGTGGAAGGCCCAACAACCTCACCCAAACCATTGTCGAGCTCTTGTCCTTCTCGCTCATCCAAAGTCCACCTAGGGAGAGAGAACCTCCAAGTGCCACACAACTGTACTTCCTGGGGCTAGGCCTTCACGAAGTCCTCTATAGAAAAGAGATGAATACAGAAAGCACTCCTCGAGATCACTGACACTGTCGTTGGATGAATGAGTCCCCACGAGCCAAAGAAGGATCTTAAATAAGAGAGTGTCAGCTTCTCACATCCGAACATAGCCACCAAGGACCAGTGGTGATAATCCAAGTTCATGCCATGTTCAACCACTGAAAGATCCATCGGAGGAAGCCATGCACTTGAGCTGAGCACTGAGGTGCAAGTTAAATTCCTGCAATGATGGGCATTCGGGATAGGGGAGCCGAAGAAGAAGGATCGTCGAGTGTATCTTTAAAGGATCACACCCCCGTGGCTCCAGCCCTACTAGGGGAGGGGACCATTGACATCAGCGGCACCGACGACACCGACAGCGGAGCCTTGGCGCCCTCCTCCAATGCCGGAGAGGGAAGCATCGTTTTTCCAGAGACCACCGGCAAGGCATCGTACAAAGCAACGGTCGACTAGAAAGGGATGGTGGGGGACGCATGGGGTGCTCTCTTCAAATTTGAAAAATCTTCCTTCTAAACAATCCAATTTTTAAACAAGTAACAATTTTAATATTCAAAGACAAAACTAAAAGTTTACTAAAATTTTAGGGAGAGGAAAAAAACATCAGTAAGAAAATTTAAGACATGTAAGTCTGTATTTTGTTCTCTTTAATTTTTCTAGAATTTAGCAAAATATTTTAACTATTTCTAAGTTAGTGATAAAAATAATGACAGATAAAACATCTAATTTTTTTTGGTGATGGATTTTGAAGTATTTAAAGATATAATTTTTAAATGTCTATGAAATGGAAATTATCCACTTTTAACTATTTTATATTGATTTTATTTTGAACATAGATATAGAAACAATTTTTCTCTAAATAGAGAGAAAATGAAATTTGTTTTTGAAAATTTTACAATATCCGTTCTAGAATCTATCTAAAAAGGTTTATCCATGTGTGTGGTTTTGTTTTTATTTTGTATACTCATTTTTCATGGAGACCTCTAATTTTTTAGGATTGACCCTCCCCCAAATAAACATGTTTTTAGGATTTGATTAATGTAGTGTTTGTTTATTTACAGTCTAAGATCAGTTTCTATAGCTGTTTTAAAATTGAATGTTAATTTTAGAGTCTATGTCAATTCACAGTTTTAGGTTACTTTGTGGAAGAAGCGAGGGGTAAAGAATGTTGCACAAAATTCCACACCACATCGTGGAATAACCATTAATATTATGCCTAACAAACCCTAATTCACCATCTATCCCAAATCCCACTACACCCAATCTTCCCTCCCACGCTTAGCAATCAGACCCTTGATAGCAACATTCTATCCTATCAATTGCCCTAAAAAACTCCTTAGCCATACTTTCCATCATCCCACACCTCCCCCAAGCCCAATCCTCTCTCCACCAAATGACTTCCCTTACATCAATCCTAGTTTAAGTTTCCCCTAAGAAATCCCTTTGGTTTACTAATTTCCGTGGCTCTCTTCCATCCTTCCTTCTCAATCTTCCTCCATAAATCCTTCTCCATCGGCTCCCGAAGAAATCCTATACCGCTTTACGACCCTCCAAACCCAGCTCTTTGAAGCCATTGTATAACTCCATGAAATCCTCAACCTTCAAGATTCCAAACAGAAGATCATTCGAGAAATTTGGGTGAAAGATTATGCAATTATATCATTTACAAACAAACTGAAAGATGATGACCATGTCTTGACATGCTCGTCGATGATTACTTGGAATATCTCCATCCCAAGCTCTCAAAATATGAAGATGGCACTGGACGGACCTCCTCTTCCTTCACAACTTTTGACCTGAAGATAAATATGTCAAACACTTTATCATAAGCGCGTCGGATAAGTTACACGACCTTTGCACCACTAGAGTTCTGTGATGGACATGATCTCCTTCGCGGGGCACTCCCACCCACTCTGCAAGAAGAGCAATTGCGTGCTTTGGAGCTTTACCATTTTGAAGACCTCGATGTTGGTTTATCGAAAATGGTCACAGATGAGGAGAAAACAATCGGTGCCCTTACCGGGAAACCTGTTTCATTATAGGAATCAAACTGACTCTTCAATCTTCCATGGCTTTTGGGTTTGCATCCCCTAAGCATCATGGTACCATCTGGATGGAAGCTCAGGATGCCTGTTGAGTTTCCAAGTGATTTTCCAATTTTTCCCCTGGATGGATGGAAGTCTGGGGACCTGGTCCCATTGCTGGGGCTTGATTCCCTTCTTGTGCCTCCATCGAGAGGTGAGGACCAACAGGTGTGGGCTGTTTCCAGTCTGGGGGTATTGAAGGCTATAGATCCGATCGAGGTTCCATGGTTCAATATTGATATTCTTGGCCAGGACGATGAAAGTAGTGATTATAGTAGTAGGGACATTGGTAGCTCTGAGGATGAGGATTGATGATTATTTTTGTCAATTATGTTGTCAATTACTAATATGTAAGTTTCAGTTATTTCTTCTCTGGCAGCATGTATTAATTTTATGATTAATATAATTTGGAGGGGGAATTTTCTAATGTTTTGAAGGTGACACTGTTATGTTCAAATTACCATCATCTCTATTTCTTATTCACTTTTTTTATTAATTTTCCCTTTATTTTTACCTTTATCATCTAAATCAGATGGAACTTGAGACATTTCCATTATCATAGTAAATATAATTTCACAAAAGCATGTAAAACTTTCTACTTTGTCTTCCTCATGTGACGCACATATCAAGTCCCAACTAAAGATATCAAACAAGACATGGCTATTTTTTGATAAATTTAATCAGGTTCCTCAAATAATAATTTTAAAAGTGTGCATTTGCTATTATGTGTGTTTCTCTAGTTCTGAAGAATGATAATGGTGCAGTGACAGGAAAAATCCATATGCCTGATAAAATTTCATCAACTGAAACATATTTAGACACACTTGCTAGTTTTTTTCATTATTTGTTCCCTTCCATGGGACTTCTATTACCATATCAGGCTTCAACATCATATGAAAAATATCCTAGAATTACCAATGATGTCACATGAACATTTTAAATATAGCATCAAAATTTTGGACAAATATGAGAGATCCAAGGGGAATCCATCCATTCTATACCATTGACTACAAAATCAGACAATGGTTTGGCAGAAAACATGCACATGGGATTTTATGCTACATATTTCAATCTAAAGAAGCACTCTAAAAGAATGAATATGAATAAATTATCTAAAATAGTAGGAGAAGGCTCGAGAGCACCAACACACTCCATGACAAGAGGGGGGACAATTCTGGGCGGGAGAGTTTAGAGGATAGAGGTTGAGTGCTCTTGAGGTCTTTCACAGAGGATCTATGGTTGAGGAAGATGATGCATTGCTCGAGTCACCATCTTCATCTTATTCATAGGAGAAACAAAACACTGGAGGAATCAATTAGGCTTGAGATTGGGTGAGGTGATTTGATAGACACGAATGATGTGATTGGAAAGCAGCGCGATGCGGCATGCTTCGGTAGATGGGATATGTGTCGTGCAATGCACTTAAATAACAAATGAGATGGGTGGAACGCTTTGGTTAGTCTTAGTGGTGATGTAAATGCTTCGAGTGGTGTGGAGGAGAGCTTTTCAAATTGTGTGTGGTGGTCCGTGAGAGTTTGATTAGATTTATAAGCTAATGAAGTACATTATTTTAGTACTCAAACTCAACTATATGTATATCTTGAGCAACTCAATCTCAAGCTTGGCATGAAAAAAATCAAATCGAATCCGAACATTTTCCAAGACAAGACCAAGTAGTTTGTGAGTACCAATATATATTTTACACCACTAATATATGTAATCAAAATGATGGAATTTGGGTGCAACAGAAGGGCTCAAGACTGGTATTTAAAAAAAATTGACTGAATATGTGTCGTAACAAAATATTCTGCATAGTTATGCTTAGATATCCCAATGGATAGCATACAAAAATATCTAAGTACAAATAAATTAAACAAAATTATGCCTCATTAATTTGTTTGATCCCGACACAGTTCGCTCGGCACCAAAGTGTCATCACTTAAAGGATTAAAGTGAGGAACCATCTAGATTGTCCACACATGCCCCATGAAGCTCCTCATTTGTTGTTCTTTAATTCTAATGTGCTACCATGAAATATCTAAGGTCTTTACAATGTTCATATGATCACGAGAAGAATGTGTGATCAATTCATGAAGCAAAATTGATTCGATATTGTTCTTCATTTTTATTTCTCACTCTAATGCTTGATAGAGATGATTTGAGATGAGTCATGCAACAAGAAACTTGGACCGTTCTATGGTCTAAAATATGGTTTTATATCTAGGTTTAAATTTTTTTATTGGACTTTATCCCTTAAAGAAAGATTTAAAGTGACACATTATGTCACAAAAGACTTAGTAAACTTGTTATATGTGTCTTGAATATTTCATCACTCACTTGGAACACTCTCTCATGTCACGTGATGAAATACGAACCATATATGTTTAACTAACCTCAAATAATTAATATTCGTTCAAAAAACTATTTTCTCATATTCACTTATATTAGATTAAATAATTTGTGAATATCATGAGAAATTAATTCAATTATTTTTATTCTAAACTTGAATAATATATAATTGAATTTATTTATTTGTTTACTTCAGATCATTTATACTCAGACGTTCACCAACTCGCAAGCATGGGGCCCACTTCTTCTAAAACTCCAATTCATCTAAATTGGTTGAAATTATAGAATACACTTTGTGTGTGACTCTCTAATCCATTATATAAATAGTAGTGAGTCCTAATCATAGAAAAAGAACAACATCTAACAACATGTACTGACCCTTAAAGAGATAAAGATAAATCATAACAATGACAACCTTTCCCATGAACGTTTCCTTAAAGCCCATACAAGTGGTAGTGTATGACTATGGAATTTGTCTTTAATAGATTGGGTGGTTGAATGATAAACATTATCATTCAAGAATATATTTCACATCGGCTATCATTAACTAGTCGTTTCATATGATTAAACTAATGAGAGATGCATTCATGCAAGCATTGCGTGAACTAACAAACAGTTGCACCAAATGCATGCATTCACTCATAACGTATGAGTTAATGAATGATCATTCATGGAACATCCTTGAGGTAAATTTAAAGGGCTCTACTTCGATGTGATGGTATATGAGATATTTCCCTATCCAGATAAAACTCCCCCAACCCATAACACTCTTTTCCTACTTCCTTTACATGATGAGGCACTGACATTTCATGGATGATGGAGGATCTTGCTCGAGCATCGAGGGATTCAGTAGCCCATGGATACCTCTGGAGGATGGATATCTTTTGGTTTCCTCTATGTGTGATCCTCATCAAACATATGTGATGGTGATAGTTGTAACAACAATCTTTGGTGTAAGTTATATTTATAGTTTCTTTATTTCCAAATTACACATTGTTTCATTTATTCTTACACGGTCAATCTTGGTATGAGTTTCTTTTCTTTCATTTGTTTAAAAAGCGTTGTTAGATCCCTAAAAAACCCAACAATGGTATCCGAGCTTTTCATGGGTTAATATTTATGAAATCATGATGATAAATGAAGAATATAAAATCGCATTCCATATCATACTCTTGTCATAACATACGATAAAAATATTTATCTTGTCTGATTGATTCATGACTTATGATATAGGGATATCGTAAGCAATGATTTAGTGAAAATACCATTGATTTGTATTACTAATAACATAAAAACCCTTTATATCATATCTTATGATTGCCTTGTGTTGTCATTTCAAAAATATATTGTCGTATCATATTTATGATATCAATGCATATCTTTAAATATTATATGATTGATGTGGAAACATTGGAATTTAGAGTGAAAAAAATTGTGAAACACATAAGAGTAAAAGGAAAAAAACAAAGAACAAGAACATGAAGATTTACGTAGTTTGCGAAATAATCCATACATCCACAGAGAGGCAGAAAAAACATCACTATGATCCGGAGCACAATTTACATGAGTTATATCTCAAGGTTCTTTCTCACAGATACCCTATCCTGAAATGGGATTCAAATGGAGAGAATGATCCACTCATGCCCAAATATAGTCATGGATTATTTATGCGATTCTCTATGTAAGCCATGATGAAATATGGTTCTTGAACCACTAATGGATATGATGTGATTATAAAGGGGTCGTCGTTTTAGTGGGAGATCCTTTAATAAAATTACTTAATAAATGGTAGTAATACATGATACTTAGCTAATAAAAACTACTTTTTTAGATAAATAACATCATCATCATCTAACTTAGCTTTGAAATAAATCCTTAAAAGGAAATGATTAATGTAAGAAACTCCTAGGACTGGTAATTTAAGATAAGTTCTTAAGTAAGATAAATTTTATACAATATAATAATTCCTTCTCTAGTAACAAAGTGGTGAAGTCATTAAACATGTGAATCTAGATGATTATGGAAGCATAAAATGATTCACTTTGGGTTTCAAAGGCATTATATGCAAAATTACCTAAGGAATTTTAGTCTCACATACTCAAAATGACTGGGTATGTTAATGATACTCAATATGATTGAGTATGTTAATGACTTGGAGAGACTAAAGGTTTCCTTATGACATTTTTGGTAAATGAAATCATCCTATTATCTTTGATGGAAATGTTCTGACAATATGAATGGGTTCAAGAAAAGTTTACCAGATATCCTCAAATTTTGATAATATATGAACTAAGCATATGATGTCTAGGTATTTGTGTTGTGTAGATAGTACAAGTGGTTTAATGTTCGAACTGGAAGAAAAAAAATTAGCCAGAGAGTCCAATGATGTTTCAATAAGTATCTATTCAAGGCCATTGAAACTTGAAGGTGTTATTAGGGAGGATGATTAATGATTGAATATGATGGAATTGTTCGGAATACCTAGAGGAGTATGAGAAACTCCATGGAATATCCATGTCAGGTATCAATGTTATAGAAATTAATTGTTCAATTTTGAAGGTTATATGATATGAAATTTATACTCACACATGTTACAAATATATAGGAGTTCAAAATCATTATAAGAATTTGTAAATCTTGTTGTTTGTAATCAAGTGATGAAGAAAGGAGTTTATAAATCAAAAATTTGAATGCAAAATAATAAATCAACCTCAGATGGATTTAATTAATGGATCTGTATATTCATCTCCATTATCTTATATGATAAGAGAAGTTTCTTATTAACAAAGAATTATGAACAAAACAAGTTAATGAATTCAATACATATAGATTATGATTCATTATATTATATAACATGCTTCGAGAAGAAGATAAGGATAAAAATGTTTTATCTAGGATAAAAGTTTTTTATCTATAAATTTGTTAAAACATGAGGGAAGATGTTCCCACCACCCATCAGTGGTATATTTTAAACTATAAAGTCTTCTTTTTAGAGAAAAATTATTTAGATAAATATAATATCATATATGATATAGAATCAATAGTTAATTTGTCAAATATCTAAAATTAAAGTTATTTCCACTTAATATCCTAAAACTTTTAGGATATATGATGATAAATATGAATGTAAAGAGTTTCATTTAGTTACAACGAGAAAGTGAGTATCACTATTTAGTAAAGGACTACGTCGGTCAAAATACAAATTGATTTTCACTTAATATACTAAAAGAGTTTTTGGGTATGATGATAAATATAAATGTAGATGGTTACATTTAGTTATAGTAAGAAAGTGAATGTCATTTTATCCCAATTGATTTAAGAATGTACTGGTATGTAATAATGGAAATAGTTACACTATTGGACCAAATATTTAAATAAAGGGTTCCAAGTATGATGATGATGTGAAACATAGAAATATTTATAAGTAGATAACAAAATTTGGAATTGTAACATTTGATGTTGTGAAGTTAAAGAGTTTGAATTTGTTCATGGAGTTGGATATTAAGAATATGATTCCTAAATCTCACCATTATTCAAACTTTATTTGTTCATAAGATTTTACTCATTAAAGAGTTTAGTGGGAGTGTTTTATCATATGGTTATATAGTGATGTAGTATAAATTTCATATAGATGTAATGAGTTAACAAAACCCCAGAAATTATAACAAACATTAGGCTAATCTGGTAGTCTAACATATATGATATGTTAGAAAAGTTCTTATCTAAGGTTTTTAAGTATTCTTAAAATATTTGTAAGAATATAAAATGTACCATATAAAAGTAAATCTCTACGTTATAATTATTTTATGTTAAATGCATATATGTATATATTGATATACATTTTTTGAAATGAAATGATAATTGACCTCTCTATGTATGAAATTGGGTTATCTCTAATTGATGTTCATCATGGAGCACTATAGGTTATGATGAAATGTTAAGGATAGCTTGTTAGGATTTGTTTATGGAGATATGGAATATTCCCATGAATCACAAAAAGTGTTTTTGTGCGTTAGATGACACACTAAGTGCACCACATGAAGTGTCATACATTTTTTCTTTGGTATAATAGGGATGCATGGATCATATTTGGTTCCCAAACTCTTTGAGGTTTATAAGATACCTATCATGAAAATATTCATACTTTGATATCTTTCTTACACAAGCCTTGATGAATAGAAAATCAGGGGGTGGGAGGGTATGTTTTTGATAATTTCTTTGGTTGGATCTCAACTAAGATGATATTTGTCCTTTCATATGAAAATTAATAGATTTGGGACCCCAATTAAGATATACTGGAGAGTGTGAGACCCCACGAATATAGTATATATGATGTTCTTATCTATTCAGATTAGGGGTATATGATGTGTTCATCCATATAAGTGAATGTCATGTGATGTATTCATTGACATGGTCAATCTAAACTTGGAGAATTGAGAACATATTAGTTAGATATATGGGATTGACATACCTCATGCCCCATGATCAATCAATGTCTTGTACAAAGGGAACATATGATAATTCAGGCTAGCATGTGATGCAATTGATGGAAACAAGTATAGAGATACATTTGTTTATTGAAGATCATGTCAGGTATCTTTGTATCTTGTGCAACATTGATGTTTTTCTAGAGGATGATCATTGATTAATTTATGGATTCAAAGATTTATATTTGTTTTCAATGCTATAAAGGCCCCTAGGGTCACACTTTGTGGTTGATTGAATGGATATTGAGTTTGAATTAGAGAGATGATTAAAATTGTTTTAGAGTTAACCCAAAAGAGTTTTAGATAGGAATTTTCAAGGTATTACATATGATGTAATACATGGTGAAGTTGATGATAGGTTTCCAAAAGTGTTTTGGAAGATATTTAAAAAGTTTTTGGATATTATTTCACTAATTATTTCATATGATATGGTATAAAGTGAAATGAAATGTAAGTATTTTAGGCTTTTGTGAAAGTGGAAGATTTAAGGTGATATTCCCTAAAACCCATTTAGCATGTAATGGACTTTGGTTATATCATAAGTAATGATATAGGTATATCATAATACATGGTTTAGAGAAACCATGCCATTTACTTCGCAATCATATTATATTATTTATGGATATCATAATGAACATTCCATGCAAGTTTTAGTGTATGGTAATATCATATGGCATCTTTCTTCAAGTGATTAGGTGGCCAAATGATAAATGTTATCATTCAAGAATATCTTCCATGTTGGCTATTATTAACTAGTTTTTTCATAAGATTGAATGAATGGGAGATGAAATCAAGCAATTTTTTCCTTAACTAATCGAAAGTTATAAATAATATATGCATCAAATCATAATGTATGAGTGAATGTATGCTCATTTGAGGAGTATCCACAAAAGCCATTTAGAGGGGTATACTGCCATGCAATGGTTTATGAGAGAGTTTCTGAGTTGGGTGAAACTCCCATAACATGTAACTCTCTTCTCTAACCTCCTTTACATGATGAGGCACTGACATGTCAATGAGGATGGATGATCTCGCTTGAGTGTGGAGTGATTCAACAGCCCATGGATACATCCAGAGGATGGATGTTTTTTTGGATATCTCAACATGTGATCCTCATCAAGAATATATTTTAATGATGATTGAAACAAACATCTTTTATGTAAGGTGAATTTATATTTTCTTAATTTATAGATTATTAATGGTGTCATTTATTCTTACACGGTCGATCTTGTTATGGGTTTATTCAAACTTCTTCTGCTTGTTTAACAACTGTTGCTAGTTCATTAAAAAACCCGACATTTCATACCATTAATGATGCACCTGATACAAGCTAACTCACCACAAACATAAACTGTCATGGTTTTCATCATGTATTAAATCATGTGATTCATGGTATACATTTATAATGATATATAGTTAAGAGAATAATACACATTCCCATAGATAAGAAAAACCAATGACACCTAAAACATGTAGTGTTTCTATTGGCGGTTCAATCCTCATGATCCCCTATACTTGAGATCACTATGTGTGAAATTCATGAGAATAAGTCTCAATGGTTATGAGTCCCCAACACATGATATTCATACATCATCCGCGTATTATCAAAATGATGCATCTAAACCTTAAGGTAAATATTTAAGATTACTATCATAATATCACAAGATTATCATTATAGTTTCAAACTTCTATAACCTGTTGATACAATATAAAATCTAAGGAAATTACCATATATATTGTATATATATATGTAATAATAATATCATGGTAAGAGAAACACACACACACATTAAGCTATATATATAACATGGTAGTTGAAAATTACAAGTTGGAGTAGGGTTTAGGTGTAGTGGCCTCAATTTTCCATCATGAAGGACGTAAATCATTTTTTAGTTCTAGAGCCTATTCCCTTTATAATGGTAAACTGGTAAATTACCCTAGATAACAACCTTAGAAAATTTTTCTGACGATTCTATTATTTTTGGGGTGTTATGTTTATCCTTAGGTTGGGTTTTGGTGAGATTCCATGTTGGGGATATTAATCAGGATATTTAATATTTATTAAATAAATATTATTTATTCACATGCTTGAAAACACTGATATATCCTAAAAAAATACCTAGATGGAAATTTTGGATTCATGGTTGAGTCATGAATGAGTATTTTTACCCAGATGAGGTAAAAAACCCGTTTGGGTTTCGGGTCTTGGGATGGGCCCTTAAATGGTTATTTTATTTCATTTTTTGGGTTTTATTCCCCTCCCCCTATTCTTCCCTTGATAAACATGAGAGGAAGGTAAAAGTTTCCCCTTATTGATGCCATTAAATTGAGGAAGGGGAAAGAGGGAGAAGAATGTGGAGTTAAGTTAGAGGAGGCCCATCATAGTCGGACTAGGACGCAATGTCCATGGAGAATAAATCCCACCTTGAAGCTTCAACGATTCACCGAGACTGTAATTTTGATTTCCACCTCATGATCATTTTTTAGTTCTTTTCCACTTTTATTTTATAATTTTTTCTACAAATGGGTGGCTTAAGGCCCATGGAGGGGTGATTTGTGGTGAAATGGGAAAATTTGAGTTGTTCGCAAGGATTCTACACCTAGAATTTCTGATCACAATATGTGTATTTCTAGAACACACACTGTGTGTAACACCCCAACCCCAACCCAGATTATCAAGTCTGGGATAGAATGTCACATGACCTCATGTGCACAACCTCGTAAGTAAGAGGTTGTCGACTAGCAGTAAGGGCCAAGGGGGGCATCATGGGGAGACTTTTCCCTTGGTATTAGGTAACCATTACAATGTACAATAGATGCAATAACAGTTAAATCAATAAGTAAATAATAATAAATCATTAGATTAACAACACACACACACACACACATATATATATATATATATAAAGTACCATCCCATGTAATAACAATATGGCATGTTAGTCATAAAACCCAAAATAAATAAAAAGGATCCCCTCAAGAAGTGAATCAATGTACGAGATGAAAGTATATATGTAAAAACAAAAGAAGACATCTAGTCCAAAGTTCATCTTGCGATGCCAACACCCTCCTGTTAAACCTGCTCAACAACCCACCATAAGACTCTTTCCCTTCACTGGATCCCTGATCATGAAATCTACAGGTGCACTGAGATTCCATTATAGGGTGTGAGTATGAAACCCAATAAGACACCACCAACGAGTCCTTAACATAAGTGTATAAGATATACCAGTGCATTCCATGAAAGTAAACAAAGCATAGATAAACAAAAATTATATCACACAAGCACAACACATATGATGGGTCCTTAGTGACCGACTCTACCTGATTCGGCTCCATGATGGATGTAATGTCAACCATCCTCCTAACACATCCCCCCTTAGTGAGATATCCCAAAAACATGTTTGGAACATCCCTCTCAAAGGGATAACCCATGTACAAACTAACCGAATGTATGATACATCAATCATATGTCTCATGGGCTACATACGAATTCCAAAGAAATAAACATTCCAATAACCCATATAAATATGTACTAATGATAAGGACCACATACATTAGTTATAAAGATGTTTTGATGACAAGGGTCACTTTATGATTCCAATTGCACCACCACAAAACCTAGATCCATCCCCATGCCACTATGATTTAGAAAAATAGGGTAAAGGTTGAAGAGAATCCACACCGAAAACATAGGATAAGACCACACATACTTGAGAAGATCCACTGCCGACAATGATCTAGGTCCAAATGGTGTGTATATGCCAAACCTATGATTTAGGGTACCGATTCTCTATTTCCATTTCACAAATTTAGTATTAAGGAGGAATAATAACAAATCCAAGAGAAATAATATCACCTATTATAGAAGTTAGAATTCACAAGGATTATCCAAATTCTCTCTTCCAGAATCAGTTATAATGGGATCCCCAATAACTGAATGAATGTGAGGGCTTAATAGAGGATAAAACCAAGTGAAACCCATATTAAATACCCCTCATAAAGATCTCCCAAGTTTCCATATACAAGTGGAATAATTTTCTCAAAATTAGGTGGCTGAATTGAATATTTGAAAAACCAAACGAGGTGACACCATGATGAGGTGGAGGTTCACCACACCTCTGATGGCCTTAGTTGCACCTTGCCATGTAGCCTGACACAGACAAAGGACACACCCTAGCCCTGAGGCCTTAGCCATTTTGTTTTTTCCACGACCTCTACCATGACATGGTGATACCTCAGTGGCCATGGTGGATAGGGAAACCATTAACTTGGAATGCCTGGGACCATTCCCTGCATTGGTTGTGGTGGTTCAACCCATAGAACATAGTGTTACCCTTGTGAAAAATAGCTTAGACCATGGCATGGCCCAAACCGTTTTTCACTGAGAAAATCCAAACCCGCTTTTTAAGCCCCTAACCTAGCCCTTTCCTACTCCAACCCCTAAAACACCTCTAGACCACCTCAAACACCATAAAAAATATACAAAAAGATATGTACAATCTGAAAAGGAGATGTACCTTAAATAGATGGTGTTATAATTCTCTCCCTATAAAAACTTCTCATCATCAATAAGTGTCTCCAGGGGTCTACTTGAAGAACTCAGGACACTGTACCTGAATACATATCTCATGTTCCCATGCCTCTTCCTAAAAACAATTTTGCTTCCATTGAACCTAAAAAACAGGAATGATATTCCCTCTTGACACCTTTTTTCTTTGGTTATTAATCCAAATGGGCTGCTCCAAAAAAATGTATTTGGTTCCAACTCAACATCCTCACAGTCAATCGGATGCACATGATTGGGAACGTACATCTGAAGCTAATACACATAGAACACATTATTCATACCATGATATCATGGTGGAAGATCCAACTGATAGGTCTCCGTTCCAATACATTCAACAATCTCAAATGAACCAACATACCACGATGCCAACCACGATTCCAACTTACCTTAATTCCATAAGGGACTATTCCCCAACTATGGGGACAGCCGTAAGAATACTCTATCGCCCAAAGAAAACTCCAAGGATGGTCTCTTATGGTCGGCATATGATTATTGTCTTCTATGTGTCATAACCATTCACTTTTGGATAAATTTCACCCACTCAGAGGTCTCTTGTACCATACTATACCCAAAAAAAAGATTCACCTACCACATGCTATCATAGTGGTGGACGACATGTCCATCCATAAAGAGCCTCAAATAGATCCATATGAATCAAATACTAGATACTATAGTTGTAGGTAAACTCTACCACTTCCAAGTGATCATCCCAAGATCCTCCAAAATCCAAAACACATTATCAAAGCATATACTCAAAGTTTTGGATCATTCTCTCTGATTTACCATCATTATGAGGATCAAAATCTATACTCAGCTTCAATGGAGTCCCTATCACCTTTTTAAAGACTTTCCAAAACCACAATGTGAATCACGTGTCTCTATCATATACGATGCCTGAAGGAACTTTGTGCAGCCACACAATCGCCAGAACATAGAGATTGGCTAGCTCATCCACTGAGTTAATCTCTTAGATAGGTATGAAATGATCCACCTTGGTCAACCAATCCACTACAACCCACACTATATCTCAATCCCTCAGTGTCTTGGGAAAATCTATCACAATGTCCATTTTCTCGTCATCCCACTTCCATACCAGTATTGGAAGTGGCTAGAGAAACCCTCCAGGTATATGATGGTTGACCTTGATCATTTGATAAGTCATACAATGGGAGACAAATCCTACAATATATCTTTTCATTTTGGTCCAAAAGAATTTTTGTCTGATATTGTGATACATTTTGGTTGATCCTGGGTACACTACCCACTGTGAAGCATGGGAATATTTTACAATCTCTTCCCTCATGGAAGAAGGAACCATCACTCTTCCATGAACCAAAATTAAACCACATCCATCTAAGTTCCATCATAGAAAATGACCATTTATCACCAACCTCTCATGCTTCATGATACAATCTGGGTCAGACTCCTGACTGGTCTTCACTCATTGCACCAATGAGGACGTGATCACCAAGGGTGCACAATTCATTACCCATCGATCTTCAGTTATGCCCACCTTCTAGTCTACTAGCAAGGCAATTAACATCCACCCTACTAATGACACCATTTTTCTAAATTCCATTCATGGAAATGATGGGAGTCACATGATAGAGGTTTTCATATGAAGAAAATACATAAAAAATAAGAAGAAGAACACAGACATAATGATTTATTTGGTTCTAGAATTATCAATACCTCCACGTAGAGGCAGAAGAACTTCACTAAAATCAGGAGCACAATTATAGGGAGATCTCATAGTTTCTAACATAAAGAAACCCTAGCTTGAATGAGCTAATAAAGAAAATGAAGTATTGTTCCACCAACCGCAGAATATATACATTATGCTATAGTGAATAGTGGATGGAAGTTTGTGATGCTACAGTGCTGCGACCACCCAAGTCCAAGCTGCTATAGTGGTTGGAGTCAAGAAGTCCATGGAGGTATAGTACCACTTTTTCTAATGTCTGAGCTACTACAATGATGCGGCCTGGTTTGTAGTATAGGCCACTAGCATTCGGGCCCAACATCATCAAAAACGGATCAGGCTACACCAATCCAACACTTCCTTTATCTTCCTGCTCAGAGTATATGCAAAAAACTTTAATTTCCAAGTAGTGTACTCTATCTAAAAGTCAAATGTTTTCAAGTATTATACCCAAATCATATGATGAAGATTCAGGTCTCATCGGGAGAAAATACATCACAGACTTGTGATCTATATATATGGAAAATCTATCACTGAAGAGGTAGTGTCTCTAAAATTTAAGCACATTTACCACAACCGCAAACTCTAATTCATGAGTTGGGTAGTTCCACTCATGGGGTCACAGTTGACGTGATCCGTAAGCAACCTCCATATCATTCTACTTTAAAACTGCTCATAAGACAACACCAAATGCATCGCAAAACATTGCATACCCAACTCCATGCTCAAGAAGCATCATAATTAGAGCTGACATAAAACTCTTATTCAACTCTAAGAAGGCCTCTTCACACTAGTTTGTTCATTAAAACTTGACCCCTTAATTGGTAAGCTCGGTCATAGGTGCTCCCATGTGAGAAAATTTTTGAATGAACCTCTTGAAGTACCCAAACAAACCTAGGAAACTCTGAATATCAAACACATTCCTCAACCATGCCCAATACATAACTGCTTTTATTTTCTCTGGATCAACATATATCCCAGCATAATAAACCACATGCCCAAGAAAATGCACCTCTTGGACCCAAAAGTGACACTTTGATAACTTTTCATAAAACTGATGTGCACGAAGAATACTCAATATGATCTCAAGGTGTCTGACTGGCGATTCCAACATCTTGGAATGTATTAGGATATCATCAATGAACATAGTAATGAATAAGTATAAGTATGGGTGAAAGATGTTTTTCATGAGATCCATGAAAAATGACAAAGCATTCATTAGTCCAAAAGGCATAATGAGATACTCATACAATCCATATATGCTCCTAAATGTCATATTTAGTATGTCTTCCTCTCTGACCTAAAGATGATGGTAGCCCAAACATAAATAAATCTTTGAAAACCACAGGTCTCCCCTTAAATAATCGAACAAGTCATCAATCCTCATTAATTAGTACCTATTTTTCATAGTGATCTGGTTCAACATCATATAGTCCAAACAATGATGAAGAATATCATCGCCTTCTTAGAAAACAACACTGGGGAACCCTAAGGATAAGTGTTAGGACTAATGATGCCTTTAGCTTCAAAATATTCAATATTTACCTTGATTTTTTTAAATCATCTAGTTCCATATGATACAGTGGAATCAATATTGGTCACGTACTAGGAAAAAGATCGATTTCAGACTCAAATCCCCTATCTAGAGGTAAACATAAGAAATATTCTAGAATGACGTCTCAGTACAGGTCTACCATAGGAGGAAAATAGGAGAGAGTCATTTTCTAATCTATTGCAAGGATCGTGCCATCCACCTACACTAAATGTACTTCTCTCTGATGAGGATATGGTCCCAATCTACCTGCATTGATGTCCCATTCACTGATCAACACAAACTTCTCCCCATTAGGTGACATAAAAGTCACCCGTCTATGGTAATAATCGTTGTGTGCATGGTAGCAGGTCAAAAAGTCTATTCGAAGGATTGCATTGAAACATGATATCTTTAGAATTGTAAATCTCCACACATGGTCCAAGCCAAAAATTTACATTAGAAATTTGGGATAGATGTGAAGACAATCCACTTTCTTTCCCATGGTTGAATCGATAGATAACAACCTGAATTAAGTGCATTTAGTTTTATCTTATGACAGAAGGTGAAGTTGTGTCTATCTCTCTCTTTCCCACTTACCTTTATCACTTTGAGTTTCATCACATAAATGTCACTAATTTCAATGAAATCATGGTTAAGAGACTCTCCACCTCAATCTGATCAGAGTGCCTTAATCTTCTTACCAATTTTTTTTCTACTTTATGTTGGTATTCCTTAAAAATTTGAAAGGAATATGACTTATACCTCATTAAGTAGATATAACCATATCTACTTGAAAACCGATAGGGAATCATTAAATTCATATGGGGGGGGGGGGATACAAAAATTTAATAATTTATAAAACATAGAAAACCTAATTAAAAATGTTGTATCTAGAAATTCCTAGTGTCAAATCCATAGGGAAGATCCGTATGTTCTAAATTAATTAAAGAAATTGAAATTGAAATTGTTTTTTTTGTAGAAAGAAATAAATAGTATCAAATATTGGGTTGAATATCAAGATAGAGGCTTGCCAGGTTTAGTGATTTTAGGTTCGTGTGCTAGGGATTCAATTGATAATGAGTTTATTCAGGTTTGGTGTCAAAATTCGGTCAGCGAGGAACCTTGGTCCTGGTACCTTGCACTAATCCTATAATATCACCATGGGAATGGTCATCTATTGGGTGAAAACACAAAACTAGGCAACCCAAAACCATATAAAAAAATAATCGACCTAGATTTCATAATGGTCATACACAAACAAAGGCTATTAATTGATGTAATAATATAAAACTTCTCAATTCACAAGCAATGGTCATGCAATTAAAAAATAAAGAGATTTGGAATTGATAAAATTAGTTGTAGTAATCCAAAACATGAATAATAAATAGAAATAATCCCCAAGAAAGACACCCCCTATAATCAAATCACCTGACACAAAGGAAAATACTCATTCATTCTAGGCATAATGAGAACGAGTAGAACGGGTACATGAAGAATAATGATGATGAATAAAGGCAGTGAAGCTGGGCTCTATATAGTCACTCGGTGTATGTAGTGATGTAGTAGTCTTCAATAGGTGTCACTCCAACTCCTCTAGTCAAAGATCATCTTGAAGGTGTGGCTGAGGGGTTCATTTATAGGAAATACTGTCAAACCCTCAGCCACGTAGCATTTAGTTTTTTACTTCCCGCCATCGTCACAATGTGTAAATGAATTACACATCATGTAATCACTTTTATTTTCTAGTTTCGAAGGACACCATGAATTACAGTGTAAATATGCCTGGATGAATTTCATGTCGTGTAATTGAAAAACATGACGTGTATTTCGTGGTGTTCACTACCTGTCCAGGCAACACTTATTCTCTGGACGAAGTCCCAACGTGTAAATGCATTACACGACGTTTAATCATCCTGCTCCAGTTTTCCAACTCTGATGTATCTTCAAAAATCTAGTGTCATGCCACTTCACTTAGTTCATGCCGTGAAATGTCTTTTAGCTCCCTTATTTTCTTCTCTTCATTCCTTTTTCATAAATTTTCTTATTCCTACCATAAAACACAAAACGAGTCAATCAGTTCAATAATTGGAAAGAATCATCATTTAAATATAGGAATCAATGTAATAAAATATCATGAAATATATACATGAAATACAACTATCACTACTATAGTCATCGGTAAAAATGATGAAGTATGAAAAACCACCCCTTTCCTCTACTAGAAATGGACTGCATACGTCAGTATGAATTAATTCCAGTAATTTAGTGGATCTTACTCCCTTCTTAGAAAAGGGTGCTTTGGTCATTTTCCCTTGTAAAAAAGTGTGACATACATATAGGGGTTTTAACTTAGTTGAGTCTAAATACCCTGCTTGATTTAATTTCTTTAATCGCTTCTCATTTACATGCCCAAGTCCTAAGTTCCATAGGTGGGTGTTTTATGAGTCATGTTCGCTGGTTTTTTCATTGATTTTCACTTCCAAATTTTCAAGTTCAAGTATATACAACCCATTTTTAAAATTCACCATACCATAACAAATGTTATACTTATAAAAGAGACAAAATTTATTTCCAATCTTGAAATAAAATACCACAGTTTCCAAACATGACACATATTATTCTTCTGGTTACTAAAGGATCGTAATTACAATTACATAATATAAGAACCAAGACACTAGGAAAATATAGGTGATAATATACCAATTCTAAGGCTGATAAACTCTCACCATTCGTGGCTCAGAGATCTACCTTTCCATTTTAAATCTTATTGAATCTACTTGGTTCCTATATACGAATACAAATATGTGAGTCACATGTTCTATCAAATAACCAACTTCTAGAAAATGACATATTGTATTCAATGATAAAAATACCTAAAGTAGAAGAATCACCTTGCTTCTTCTTCCCAGCTCTGCAGTTCTTCTTCCAGTGGCCTTTCTTTCCACATTGAAATCAAACAATCTTTGACTCATTACCCTACCTCTATATCTTTGGTCTTTTAAAAGGATAGTGTGTCAGTGTCTTTGGATTGGACTTAGACTTAGACCCTTATCCTTTCCATTCCTACTCTTGTTCATAATAAGGATTGAAAATTGATATTCTTTATATCCTTATCAGTTTAGTGAACTAAATAAAAAAATTGGGAGTAAAATTTTCATTTTATTCATATTGTAATTAATAATAAAAGTCAAAAAGCTTGGTGGTAAAGAGGCAAGAATGAGACCGGTCACTAGTTATCAGTTCATCTTGAACCCAAGGGCTTCAAGTATCTCAATGTATGTGATCATCTTGAGCACATGAGGTCTTTCTTTATTTCATTTTTCTAGGCTACACCTATATAGTGCACTAGATATCTCATACATTTTTTCTGTTCTCACTCTTGATATAATTCTTTGAGATAAGTCAACATCTTGTAGGCATCTTCATCCTCATGCATTTTCTTTAATTGACTGGACATATATGAAAACATGATACACTGTACATACAATGAATTATCTAAATTCTTATTATAGTTGAATTTATCCACCTTTCTTTCTCCCTAAGGAGGATTAGTAGGAAATGATGACTCCAGCACATAAAGCTTCCTCTCATGGCATAGTACTGTGAAAGATCGCATGTACCACTCTTAGAAGTTATGGTCAGTCAAGATATTTTCTTTATCTAGTATTGATCGCAGTGATAATGATCTGGTGGTATTGGTAATTTCCATTTATATTCACAAAAAATAAATTTATTAGTTAGTACCTTATCTTTATTACCTTTTAGATATTATTGATTAATTAATTAAATCATTAATTGTTTCCCACTATTTTATCGGACCACAGTATCCCTCACTATTAGATTCAGAATACAATGTCTCTTGATTATTTTGGTGTAAAATATCCTTGAAACCTATCCTTATAGTATACAAGATTTGGCTACACCACTACTTGGAGAGTTTCAAGGTATGGACTAGACTGACCAACCACATTGACTCACAATTCATTAACCTATTGAGTAAAGTCTCAACTTATCAGAATCATAACCTTGATTATCTCAATGCTTAGCCTCTAAATTGATAAAAATCTAGATTTGACTAATTATTTGCTACCAAATTTTGTTAAGTCAGCACATTACTCTCATAATAACTCTCTGATAGTAGAAGACATCCCAAACTTTGGCTTATAAGCAACCTATACACTCGGGTTTTTTTTTTCAAATTTGAGCAACAGAAGTCATTGTGACTTAATATTATTTTGAGGGGGTTTTAATATTTATTGATGAATGTAATCCATTTATATTAAATATGTTCATACTTTTTTGTCATTCCCACAATTTAACATGCATTAATAGAAATTTATTGGTCACATATTTATGCATATTCTTGTTTATTATTTTACATGTTCTCAAAGTTAACATGAATATGAATAAAATAATAAACAATTCATAAAGGAAATAAATTACCAGATTGGTCTTGATCACTTAATATTGGTTGATCCATTTAAACTTAATGGATCAACTATGAATTAATGGTATCATACCTGAGTCTTGTCTAGACTCGTATCATAGATCATCCCCAGTCCAGTGTTGTCACATGTCATCTGGGTTACCTCCTTGTCTTGGTGTAGTCCTTTAATTACATCTTCATCATAAACATATACTCACACGCAGGAGATGGGGTCTCGCGAGGTGAAAAATACATGAAGATATGAATGGAAGTGCATGAAAATATACATATTGACTTAAATAAGAAAACATGCAGACCCTCAATAATAATAATTACATATTAAAAGCATCACATGCTGGTAATAAATAATTAAGTAAAATTAAACTAGACATAAATATAATGAACGTAAAAGTATCAACAATATTCTGGTAAGATAAACACATGTATATATTTAATTGTATACATGTAATGGTAATCAAAGTACATACATAATTTGGGTATAGGACACCCACTATCAACAAAAGGATGGTGGGAAATTTATGTATAGAAATTAAGGTTGAAGAACAAGGCTAATATCTAGTGTTAATCATGATAAACAAATTAAATACAATGTAATTATCCTCTTCAAAAAAGTGACATCTTCCCCATAAATCCCATTCTCAAGATGAAGGTCATGAACAACAAAGCACAATAACTGAGTTACCCCTCTAATTTCTTTTTTTTCTTTTACAATTTTTAATTTTTTCAAAAATTGATTTAGGAAAAGTCTCACATCCCCCGCCCGATCCCAAATGATAAAAATCATTGGTCAAGTGATGGTGATTTTTTACCCTCCATAACTCAAGCCACATTTTTTCCATTTTTTTCTTTATATTTTTATTTTTTTCTACAAGGGTGAATAATAAAAATGGTGAAGTAAACATGAGACTTCTTCCCAAAATCCAATTAAGTACCCAAGACTTTATCTCAATTAAGTATATCCATTTTCCCATGAAATATTTCTTCTCCCACACTTGAACTTCGAAAATCATGACAAAAATTATAGTTTGGGTAGGAATGGATAAATCATCTTGAAATGTGGGTATTCCTATCAAAGTCCATTCATGGTATCTAAGGGATAAAAGGTGGATAAATAGGTTGGGTTTCAAGGATAATGACTATATAAAAAAATGCATCAATCATTGTTTAAGTGAATTTATTTGATCATCGTTTTAAAAAGATCAAAATCGAATCCTAGTAGGTGACGTCCCAAGTTCCATCAAGAAATTTACTAAGAAAGATATGAAATATTTGTATTAGAAACCTCTTGGGAATAAGAACATGTAATTAAAGACAATCACTCATGGAACACATCACAATAATAAATCAATCAACATGAACTTTGGAAAATTAAAGCACAAAATATGGAAGGTAATTTTCAACAACATGTGACTACAAATAAAAATCTTGATTTGTTGATTTCAAATCCCTATGTTTCACTCTAATGGTAAAATTCCCCATCTTACTCATTTAATTCAATAAATTTTATAATTAAAACATGGACTCTTATGGTTACTAAAAAATCCTCAGTTTCATTGATCAAAAAGAAAAAAACTAATCTATGTGTGGTCATGTATATTTTTTTCATTAAAGCTCAAAATAGCTTGATTCTAGAAAATTCAGGGGAGTAAAAATAAATGTTAGAAATTGAAGAATACTCTCCATTCACTTTGAAGATCTAATACTCTTGGATCTTACTTCATTAGGAACCTATTCCTAGGAGCTTCGTAGACCTGAAAAATATAATCAAAATAGTGAATATAAAATCCCTTTTCATTTAAAGTTCAAAAATGATGGGAGGGGTTTCACTGCTTCTAAAAATGAAATTCTATACTCTGAAAGAAAATAAATAAAAAATCTAGTTGCCTCCCATAAATAGGTTTTTATTGAGGTCATTAATCTTGACCTTTCCTCTTTTATCATGTAATAGGAGTAGGTTATAGAGACAACCATCTCAAATTGAACCAATTTTGTCTTTAATGGAAGTCGGGTGTTGTTCTTATACTCTTCCTCCTCTTGGAAATCTCTTCTTCTTGTTGTTGGGGAAGGTTCCAAGCAGTGGTGGACAACATCCCTATTTGGAGTAACTACTATTGGGTTGTCTAAACCTTGTACCACTCCTCATTCTATTCTTTTAGTGGATATTGTGCATCAAATTTTTCACTTGAATTCACAATTTCAGCAACCATTTCTTCATCTTCTTCTTTACGAGGATGCTCTTCCAAAAAATACAAAGAAAAATTCCAAACTTCAGCAGTTTCTCCTCCTCCTTTCGATCTTATATTTTAGAATTTTAGGTTTCTTCCTCTTATTTTTATTCCTCCTCCTCGGCACTAAAGTATGTATCCTCCATGGAAAAATTAGAATAAGCATCAGAATAATAACTTACCATAGATTCGACCTCTAAATCTATTATTCTTCTGATTGGATCTTCAGATTGGGCCTCCTATTTGGTTTCTTCCATCACTTATGCTTCATTATCCATGATTTCTATGAGTTAAATTCCACTTTTGAACTCAAATTCCATGATTTGGAGGGTTGCTTTGAAACATGGGTGTGGTTTTGGCTCTCTTGGACTGCCTTGGAGCTCCCATCCATGGTTGTGGATTTGCCTCATGAGTTCATTAATCTATTGTGAGAGGCTTGACAATTGAATTTCTAGTTGTATGCGTGACTTCATGTTGCTTGATCCTGAAACTAAAAACACCCAGCGTATTAAAATAAAAATAAAAATAAAAATAACCTAATCTGAAATTAGAAAACAGAAAAGAGAAAGATGAAATAATTGTATAACTATTGAATTTATAAAACCCTAATCCCCAATAACAATGTTAGTTTTGACGTCACCCAAGAGCATCGTTAATTCTCTTGGGAAATATAAAAATAGAAATTTATAGTCACCCGAATATAATAATAACTAAAGAATAGAATAGTGATGATACAAGGTCGATACCAAGAGGAAAGTTTCTATAAGTTTCAATAGTTTCAACATTGTTTGTCTTGAATTAAATAAACTAAATGAGAGAATGGTTTGGAATAACTCAAAAAGAATGAGAATATGACGAAAGAAAGTGATTTGATATTGAGGATGGGTTTTCATTAATTTATTAACTATGAGATTTCTTGAGATATCTAGCATAGCTTCTAAGAATTGACTAGAACTTCCTAAGTTAGTCGACTCCTCTCTCGAGGATTCCAATAACCGGCTTAGGTGCATTTAGTTTTATCTTATAACAAAAGGTGAATTTGAGGTCAACTCTCTCTTTCCCACATCTCTTTATCACTTTGAGGTATGTCCCCTAAATGTCATCACTTTCACTACACATTTAGGGGATATGATTTAATTACGTTCAAATCGATATTAATTTAAAAATAGTGGTACTCATCCTTTTTATCAAACCGGCTTCTCCCTCAAACACTTAATTGTTCATGGATAATATCTCAATTATCATGAATGAATTATGAATTTGAGGGAAAGTAATAGAATATTTAGTGCTAAAATAAAATTGCAGTGTAAACATGGTATCACATTCTTTTTACTATCATAATTGATGCATGAATTCAGAATTTCAATTGTGAATAGATAAAATAAAAATAAAATCCTAGATTATACAGCAACCCGGTTGACAACGGTTGTCTCCTCCACTCTCACTTCGGATGCCAGATTGGTATCTCCTGATCACCTCCTATGTTAGTGATGTAAAACTACCTATGGTATATGGAAATTGATTCCTATGTCCTTCGGTCTAGCCTGGCTTGGTGGTCCTGTGGTGAAATGGAGGAGGGATGTGACGAAACTTATGTTTGAGGGAGGTTACATGTTCATTGGGGTGGAACAATGTTATCCATGTAAGTACATTGTGCTCAGGTAAAAATGTGCATCCCACATAAAAAACACAGTGGGATTCCCTCCACTTTATAACTAATTATATGGATTTAGTAGTTCGACAAGCCAGATGGGGGCCAGAGGATCCCTTGCACCATTGTGGAATGTCCCATCCCAATGAATATATCCTCCCATCGCTATAGGGACCTCCATTCTACATGCTGACACACTATTGTGCTCTATTTATTCTCCTTTATAACATTAGTGGGCTTCCTTTATGGGGTGGCTTAGCTAGGGGCCCTTCATGGGCCTTCTAGGTGGCTGGCTGCCCCTTATGTTGAGCGCTATCCCACTTTCCATATTTTTATAGAAAATAATCTTCTCCATTTACACCTAAATCATACAAAAAATCTAAGAATTCTAGAACATATAAAAACCATAATTTTAAACATATTTTTTCTTTTAAAAAATATCATTTAAATAAACAAAACACCCAAAAATAATTATAATGAATTAAAACATGGGTGTTAAAAAATAAAAAAAATAAAATTAAACAATTAAAATTTTCATATTTATGCACAAAATATGAACTCAACAATAAGAATAGAGACTTATTATCATGAATTTTTCACTTGGTAATATTGATTACATGAGATTATGATGACTGATCCACCAACAGGTTCAATACATGTTTAAGGTTTTATTGGTTTTTCCTATCTAGAAACATGTGTATTGGTCTTCTGACTTGAGATCATTATCAATGTGTGTCATTTAATCACATACTTTGATGCAAGGAAAAAATCATGACATTAAATTTGTGGTGAGGTAGCTTGTGTTGGGTGCGTCTTTGATGGTATAACATTGGTTGATTGATCAAGATAGAATTTGTCACTTTTGAGTTGAGAAAGTGATATCTCAAGCCTAATTGATCAGGATCGTAGTACCTTTAATAATTTCATGGCCATGGTAGAATAAAGGTAACTCTATCCAATAAGGTCAAAAAAATAATAAAGTAAGAAAATATGATGACATGAAGTGTGTAACCTACTTTATGATACATCACAAGACAATGAGATTATAATATACGACATGTGTTCATAGGAAGGTTATCATTGCTATGACTACTCCTTGTCTCTTTAGGGGTCTTGATGGGTTACTATACTTAACATTTGGCCTTTAAATGTCATTCACTTCTATCGAGACAAGGTCCTAGAGGGTCATAGACTAATCATATTCAAAATTATGGAATATTCTAATGAATAGTAGTTTAGGACATGGTGGACCCCACCACAAGGTCCGAGTGATGTACAAGAATATAAGATCACAAAGGAATAAATAAATTCATATTATTCAGGTTTTAAATAATTTGAATTTAATTTATTTATTAAACATGAAAAATATTATACGAACGAATATCATTATAATATTCATGGTTCATTTAATATTTGTAGGAATGGCGAGTTGAGTTAATGGATTAGTATTTTAACATAAAATATTTATTATATTATAAGAAACTGATAATAAATATAAATGATATTTATGACCCAGTAAAGTAGTCATAAAATATTTTTTATAGTGAGTAATAAATATTCAGGGGTTGAGGACTCTTTTTAGATGTTTTGGAAATTCACTATAAAGGGGAGGAGGAGGCTATCATGAAGATATCCATTCAATATGAGTTCTCAAGAGCATATCTCTCCTCTTTAAATTCCTAGAGAGTGAATATTTCAATCTAAACAATCAGATCCATCTCTTCTCGCGTCGAAGGAACTTTCATGCAGTGATTGTCGGGATGTTGAAGGCATCGTTGAATCACTGTGCTAGCACCTGAAATTCAACAATCAATGCTCCTATAGATTTTTAAATCACATGTGGATAATCTAGAAGGATTTAACTTTAGATCCTTTGATAATGACTTAAATCAAAGAGAGGATAACAAATGTGTGTCTTCAGATCGAACCAGGTATTTTTGGTTTTATATTGTGCTTAAAATTCATCACACAAGATCATTGGGTCTTTACTGGGGATGCGACTCACCAGTGATGGCATAGTTACGTTTATTGCTGATGAAATTTTTAAATACCTGACCTATCTGCTTCCGTTGTACACCCTGATACCTTCATACCATGCTAAGAGTAAAACCCCATAAATCATCACATTGAAAATCAAGTTCATCACTGAAGTGAAAATCAAGTACCACTATAACAAGTGAAATCCAAGAACAACAAGCCCCATCCCTAGTGACTTGGGGTTTTCCCCCATTAGTGGGTTGATCACTCCCAGGAACATTCTCATTTAAAATCCCCAACACTTTTCTAATCTCTAATATACTATGCCCAAATAGTAATGAAAATAAGAACAAATTTGATACCACTTTGTAATATCTCACCAACCGAGTTCCCAAACTGATGCTAGATTAGTGGAACACTGCATGAACCCAAGCGCAACTCCCCATATGACAGAGGTTGCTGACTAGTTGTGAGGGTCTAAATTATCTTTGGGGTGACTATACCCTCTGGTTATAGTATCAATATCAATGCAAAATAATAAAAACACATAAACCACACCAGATTACCATCATAGATAAGCCTGAAAGTGCCAAAAATAAATACACTATCAATTTCAATAATAGATGAAATCCTATTCATGTCAGATATATCCCTCATGGGTTGATAATATATATAAAAAAATAAAAAATTAAAACTAAATGTAATTTTTTTCCCAAAATCAGTCCCAACATCCATACTCCACTCTAGCATATCATGTAACCAACATGCAAGGACCTTTAACTAATCTTTTAACCTACAACCGAATAAACTTCTTCTTAGGTACCCAAGTTTCATAGTGGATTGAGAAGGGTGTGAGTAAAACTCAGAATTTCACCACTAATGAGTCCCTAAAATAACAAGTCTACATTTATGCATGTAGTAGTGCTTAAGATAACAAATTACAATTATAAAATTTTAAATATTTAAAACTCAAAGCATAAACAAACACAAAATCCTTCACCTTGAGAACAATAAAAACATTCTTCAGCTAGTGTTGGGGTGATTTTGATCACATTATGTAGGCCATTCCAATCATACCACTCCTGACTAGAGGAAATATACCCGCCTCTAGTCCAAATCATCATCCAGGGAAGATATATCCATCCCCGAAGCCCTATGTCCCCCAGGGTAGCGTTTACCATAGGTTAACCATAAAAATCCATTATCCCCTATGGGAAGTTTTCACCCCAGGTTAACCATAAAATCTAGTATCCCTAGGGGTATTTTTCACCCAAGGTTAATCATCAAGTCCATAATATTCCAAAATAGAACATGCACATATCGAAATTAATTAAAAAAGGCATACATGGGTCCTCTTTACACTTCCATTTCAAAAATCCAAAAATAAACCCCTCAAATATTTTTTTATTTCCTCTGAACATTTCAAATAAAAACTTAAATCATTATCAACAAGCCACATGACATTATTTCAATTCCTAACCATTTCATTTCCAAAACCATTTAGCAACTTTATTAAATAATTCAAAATTTGGAAAACATGGTTCCTTTTTCAAAAGTACCCATCCAAACCAAATTTTTTCACAACCTCTCTATCATTTTGAGGAAGCCCAAACCAAAGTTCAATTCCAATTTCACTTTTAACCAATGGCTGTGAAATTAAATTACACACCAGTTTCAAAAAACATGATTTCCACTTTGGAACAATTGTATCTTGTCTTAACCATTTATTAAAACTAGAATGAGGTGAACTAGTTTAATTCAACATTCTACTTAAGGTAAACCCAAGGGGAAAAATTAAATAAATTATATGTCTGTGCCTATTTTATAGCATGAACGTACAACCCATGTACTTTTAAAATTAATAGATACTATGGTTTTGGATTAGGGACCACCTACCCAAACCTTATACAAGTCCACTTGTCGACTATTGACCATCGGTTCATCTTGAATCGTAAGAAAATGAAGAACCATACAAGCACCCTGAAAACAATTAATATTAGCTAAAAAAAGCATAAAACTACTCAAAGTCAAAAGAAAACTATAAATGCAGGAATTATATTCGTATACTCACCAAGGGATATTGATTATAAGATAAGACACTTGATTCATCTAATAAATGAGGGAGAAACACCATATAGAAGTGAAGATGAAGGAGAGGCATGTGCAGGAGGATACTGGAGAAATGAGGGAGAAAATGGGGGTTATAAACTTAAAATCCCAAAGGGTAAAAACTAAAATTTCCCAACTTTTAATGAGGTGTGTGGTCAGGATGCATGATTTTCCAAACCATGCACCAACCATGCGATCTCACTGTCCAAGGCATGCCATGTCATACAGTTAGTCCACATAGTTTTTCAAGCTCTGCAAAAACTGTATGCATGCCTCTGCACCTTTCTGCAGAGGTCACATTATCTCCTAAAGGCCCTTGCACGGTTTCACCAAACTGTATTCCTTATCAAACCACACTACATAGTTGGGGTCATAGTTAGCACTAACCATGCGCTAACCGTACACCCTGGGTTGTATTTTCAGAAACCAAAGTTCCAAACCCCAAATCTTCTAAATCTTAACCGAGCACCTGAGGCATCCCCACCCCCAGGCCTCAAACCACATCCAAAAACATCCCTTTAAGATGTTCTAACCCTTATAATTCTATTATAATGTTCAATTATCAAAATATCCCATACACCAATTGAAAATTTGATATTCTTTTAAAAAATTCCTGCATTCATATGGATATGGAATTACTTGTGAAGTCCACTTCATTACCTGAGGTCATTAGCATGATGATTTTTGGATACTTGTGTATCTTAGTCTCATGTGGATGATGAAGGAATCAAGGTGAAGATCTAGGGTAGGTATGAGGATGGCGATCCCCCTAGAACCATTCAGATGTTGGGGTATGGGACCCTCATATGTTTTCAAATATTTGTATCCTTTGGTAGTCATTGGCTATTATCGATCCTCATAGGATGGAGGAGTCACAAATTCCTGAGTTTGGGAAAGTTGTTGATGATGATCTCATTGAAGCAGGGTAGTTTTATGGAACTTAAAGACAAACAGGGACTCAAGGATATTTTCCCTCATTCTCGTGCACTCTATATTGGGTGGGTGTATTTGGTTTTGTTAGGAGGATATGGAGTTATCCATATACTCTTGGTATGTTGTGGTCTTCATGTACAATGCCCACTATAGACAGAGGATGTTCTCTTTTACCCTATAGAATCCCATGAGTTATCATGAGATATGTAGTTGGTTATTGGGGAGTATTCTTAGTGGATTCCTTTCATTTAATGTTGATTTCTTATTACTATATGGTGAGAGTGGTTCAAAGATAAGATTTGGCTAATCCATTAGGCTTATATCTTGGGAAGAGGTGTAGGTCATCCCTTTCATTTATGGAGTTAGTACTCTTCTAGAGATGTGGGGTGTGGGTCTTCCATGCTAGATTAAATTTTTTTAGAGCTTCCTCAATATGGAATGAGTTAAATCTCCTGTGGGAGGAAACAATTTTATTCTTGGCCAACCTTAGCCCTTGGTGGGGTTCAAGGCCCCCCATGAGGTCATTAGTCCTTTGGTCTTTATATACGTTCTATTGAGGAATAGGTTCCCTAATGTACTTTTGAGTGTTGACATGATGGATATGATGATCGAGTAGTGAGTTTGGTTCGATGGCCCCACTATTGTGGAATGGGATTGGTGGTAATATAATAGTCATATTTTATTTGTATAGACAGATCAGGCACTCAAGGACTTGTAGTGCACTGGGTGAACCAAGTCTCTCTCGTTCAATATACTACTATAGTGGAGATGAGCTAAGTGGGTTCATATTCACCTTGCGGTTGGTTGATCTCTACCCTTTTGTGCATAGATAGTTCATAAGACTCTCTAATTGGATCCCAGTAAGGGTGGGGATGTATCTTTCCTCTAGTAAGATGGGGAAAGGAGCTCCCCTATGGGTTGGGGTATAGGCCACTCATCTGTGGGGCTAGTAACCCCCTTGATAATCTTATCATTCTTGAGGTGTGGTCCCCCTATTTGGTTAGACTAAGGATTCTAGACTCGATGGGAAGGATGTTCATATGGGAATTCTGCAGCTAAAGGCGTTTTATTGGGAGAAAAAATTTTGTCTATGAGTTTGGATATTTTTCCTCCGTGATAGGTGAGTGATGATACGATTGTATGATATGTGTCTCATGGATGGTGACCCCTTTTGGAATGTGATATTTCTGACTTGATCTTGAGGGTTTGATGTGCTTTTTTCTATTGCATTCCCCTTGTTTGGACCTTAGTGGTTGGATCTTTTGTTTTGAGGAGAAGAGGGGTGTTTACCCCCTGATCCATGTGGCATATCTATTATGGATGGGAAAGGAGGTGTTTTCCCTTAGGGTATATTAGTAGGGATGTTTTTTCATTTGAGTCATTGGACTTGTTCATGGAATTTTCATCCCATAGGATGAGTTGACACTCAGGGTTATCCCTGATATATTTCAGTGATATAGGCTCAGGGTCATATTGGGAAGTGAATCCACAACTTCTTCCTTGGTTAGTTTTCCCCCTTTGTGGACTTGGGAGACTATATGGTTCCACCCTTGGTTTTATACTGACATATATCCCTATCAACCTTTTTTTAGGGTGTCCAACTAGGTATCGTTATACTCACCCTTGAACGTGATTTTTTCCCACACTTGCTATTTCTTTGCAGATGGCGAATAGGTCAATGGTGATATCGATGGATGTGGAGCTATTGGACCTAGTGAAGCTAAAAATTGGTGAATTTGGTGGGATTCATAATTGAAAGTGCTAGTTTAGATATGGTCCAATGTGTCTATTCCCTTATTCCTAACTACTCGAGGTTATGTGGCATTCTGAGATTTCATGCCATGTATTTTTTCCATTTTATATCATAATTTATATTGTACACCCATAAGATGTTTAATAGATGAATGCATGTATATTTTTATTTTAGATAGTTATGTATTCTAGTGTGGATGTGATGTTATGGATTATTAGTGATGTATTCATGCACGTTTTGTATATGTTAAGGCATCCCATATGTGATTTATGTCTTCTTGGAGCTAGTCACCAGACCGAGGCCTACTATAGGTAGGCTTGGGGTGGCACAATTATTACACTGTCAAGTTTGTGGGGGGGGGGGGGGCGGTGGGTTTAGTCAAGTCAAAGTGACATTATAGTGGGTTTTCCCTAGGAACAATGTTTATATAGGTGTCTCATGAGTTTGGTTTGGGATATGTGAGTTAATAATGCTTGATGGTTCTTAGGTTTGGGTGATAAGCTAAGGAACCCAGCTAGGATGAGGCATCCGACACATTTCTATGTAAGAATTTTGATAATATTTTGATTAAATTTAGTACATAGAAATTTTTTTTAGAGAACAATTGAGTGGGTCTATAAATCACATAGTGATTGGTGCATTATTGTTTTCATGTTGTGGAATCCTATTTTTTGTGATGTCTATGTGGAATGAGGATGTCATTTTACCTCATAAAAATTCTTTCCATAGAGGTGATGGATGGACCTTATATGAATTATGAGAGAAAAAAGACTACTTGAAGATGTGTGAGCATCTTAGGAGATGTTCTCTCAATAACCCCCATGAACCATGTAAATACCATGGTGCAACCTTGTCAATTTTCAGATAGGGTCGATATCACCCTATATACCCAGACCATGAGATCCTCGATCTCATCTTATAGGTATTAATGTTACCCTCCTCGTAAATTTAGGGTGTGTGATACTCTATCTATGGATCATTTTACAAGTAGGGTCAGTATACCCCTCATATACTTAGGGCGTAAAATCATTTACCTAGGAGTCGATATCCCCCCTTTCTAAGAGCTTGGTTGGGGCGCATGATCCTCCATTAGGGTTGGAACCCCATAAGTTGAGGTTTTTTTCAGTGAGGCATGAGTACCCCATACTATATATATGGTCAGGTAACCCTCTGTATACTCGGGCATAGGGTTATCTATCTAATCCTACATATAGGGTCAGGTATCCCCCTGTTTACTCGGGGTGTGGGATCCTCTATCGGCGGGTCAATGTACAAATAGAGTCAGGTATCCACCAGTATACCTGGGTATCAAATACTCTATCACATATTATAGGCAGGGTCATGTATCCCCCTATTCACCCAGGGCATGAGATCCTCAATCTATAGTTCGGTGTACAAATAAGGTTAGGTATCCCCTCATATACCTAAGTGTGATATTCTTTATCTCATCATATGGGTAGGGTTATGTATCCCCCCTCTTACCGGGGAATTTGATCCTATATCTCTGGGTCATAATCCCTTGACCAAGGTGTCTTATAGTGAGAGATAGGGTTTTCCCTTTTATATTTTAGAGAGGTTATAAGGTTTGATGGATTTTAGTAGTTCAGATTCTTAGAGTTTCATGCTTATTTTCTTCTCCAGCTAGGCTGCACAAAGAGAAATTCTTCCCTATGTTCCATGTCCCCTATTTATCAGTGTATATGGGTGTTTATGGTTATAAGGACCAATACCCCCCCTTTGGATAATGTGTACTCCACCAAGGAGTGGTTCCTCCCACTTTAGAGGTTGATGTGGTATGGACCCTTGGTGAGGTTGGGCACTCCCTCAAATGAGTTTTAGACCCTCAGTGAGGTGTGAGTCCCTTACCATAGTTCAAATATTTGTAGAAGTTTGGCTGATTTACAATGTATGATTTTGATCTCTTGATTGAGAGTGCATCTCCAGGATGATCCATTGATATGGGTTGATACAGCCTATCAGGCTCTTTCATGTTGAGGATGGTGTGTATGATGATCTGGATGTTGGGCTTGGGAGCCTTGAATGGATGGAATATTATTTAATGTGTTTTTTGGGAATACTTTGTGTGAAGATTTTTTCTTGTGGGAGGTAGGAAAATGATCAATGATGATCACTATGATGGTTGTCTCCTAGTGTAATCTATATAGGCCTTTTATCGGATAGTTCCTAATGTAGTCTGAGGTGCGATCTATAACCTTTTTCCTTGGAGATTGTATTTTCTAGAACAATTTCATGTTATTATCTAAATGTTTCATGGTTGGGTGAGGAGATAGAATTTTTAGTAGAGTTTCTATAACTATGTGGTAAGACTGGGAAATTATTAGGGGTGAAAATATTCCCTAGTTTTTTCCATCAGTGTGATATGATTTTGGTCATTAGGTTTTTCCTAGGATTCTACTAAGGAGGAGTCTGAACCTTTTTTGACATCGTTGGTAAAATATTATCACTCACATCCTGAGTTCGGGTGGATGTATATCTTTATGTGGTGTTTTTCAATCTACTAGATAGGTTGTGACCCATTATTAATGGGATGTGGTACCCCGGCCATGAGCAAAGCCAACCCTTAGGAAGTTCAAACTAGTTCTTTCATTGGTTGGCTAGCATAGGTTCGTGTGTTGTAATAATTTTAGAGAACCAGTCCTATAGTTGTAGAGTAGGAGGGTGTCCCATTCCTAGGTACATTTACCAATTGATATTGGGGAGATGAGTGTTTATTTTTGTTGGAATCCTCCTATTTAATCATGTTTTAATGATAAAAATTCATGAAAATCATGAAAATTATGCTAATCTTGTTTAAATCATGTTTGGAGTTTGTTGGTATCCTTATGATTTCATGATTACAAGTACTAATTAATAATCTCACAAATTATGATAAATCTTGTTCTATTATGTTTTATTATACCAATAATTAAGTTTAATATTTTTGTGAATTTTACTACTTAAGATTGTTTACAAATTTTTGGCTAAGTCTACGAGACAATAAGTCTGCATCCGGTTTTGAATTTTAGCAAAGTCCCTGACACCATAACCCAGACTCCGTAATGATGATACCATGACCCTGACACTGTAATGATGATATCATGACCCTGACACTATATCCATGATATCGTGACCCTGACACCATAATTCAGATACCATAATTATGATACCATGACTCAAACATTATTCAAAGTCTTAACAAAGGACTAGACACTGCTACCAGAGAAATCATGTTCCTAACACCACATCTGTGCTACCGGTTCTAGATGTCAATAATGTTGTGACATTGTGGCTGTCTCACCGATCAATGGCAAATGAGAAGACACTGTTTCCAAGTGATACTATTTCAAGACAAACTGTGACACTTTTATTTAATCTTTTTGTTGTTTTTAATTTAACTTCAAATAGTCATATTCGAGTTATTTAATGGAACTGACATTATTAATGTTTCTTTGTAGACATGGCACCTTCCAGTATGAGGTACGAGGTGCATAATACATTCATATTATTGGATCTAACATGTGAAACCTTAATTAAAAAGAAGATAATCATTTCTCAAAAAGGGATAGATAAGGGAGAATTTAAAAAGCTAACTCATGCATGCAACAATATAGTACTAAAGAACACACAAAGCACTTTCAATCCCTAAAGGCTGAACTAATATAGATCAGAGCCTCAAACATCTTCATAGTACCAACTCAAATAATAACATAAGAAATATAGCTCACTTCATCGAAATGGATGCTCACTTCATTGAACTGGAAACCAGAGTACCAGACTTGCGATACTCTATTTTCACAAGAGAACTTAGGAATCACATATGCAACATACTACAAGTCCAGAGCTACATAGAATAACACCCAGAGTACTTATAATCCATTCTCATCATATTTTCTCTATTGTGTACTGCATTAACTACTTTTTGATCAGTGTGTGTATCTGTATTAAAACACACATTGTCTCCTGCATTAAATTAAAGGATACAAGATATCCTCTCTCCAATATTGTTCTAATATTTGCTTCACCCACACATAACTGTGAAAGAGGTCCTGCGTGACATTGTTGTTCATTTTTCCCATGTAGAACTGTAGTAGAGTTCGTGTGACCTGGATAGTCTGTTTACTATTGTTTTACACTGATATGGGGTATGGATCAATCTATTATCTATATAGGATTATTGGTGGAAGGTGATAACCAAGTGGAGTGGATTAAGTCTCAGCTTGAGACTAAACCACTTGTTTTATCTGCTATGTCTTTTAATTTGGTTTTTCTCTACTTTAATTTATATTTTAGAAAACTAGATTTTACTTTTATAGTTAGTCTTGGAATGAAGTTATAACTATTTTTCCCTATTAGAGTAGCTTCAAAATTTTTATCAATAACTCACGTTAATATTACTAAGAATTAATCAACCTTATGAGAAGTTATTTGAACAGTCAAACTATTATTACCGTATTACCTTGATTAAATGAACTGTATTAATTTTTATTGGGGAGTCCTTTTAAGTGAACTTTTTAACAGAAATTTTTATAGATAATCAATTCACCCTCCCCCTCTTGAGTACTCTAATCCAACCAGCATTTGGTATCAAAGGATTTTATTCTTTTTAAGGATCTGTTTTAAAATATTTTGAACTGTGATTTTAGTTGTACTTTAAATATAATTAAATTTTTTTGTTCTAAATTTCTATCTCTTTAAAAGTATTTCTTTATTATGGATAATATACTAGAAGGTGATTCTACAAACATACCTTCATTTTTTAATGGAACCAATTATGCACAATGGAATATTAAAATGAAAATGCACTTATAAATAATGAGTTTTGAGATTTTTTTCTTCGATTATAGATTCCAATAAGATTTCTGATACTGCTGAAACCACTTAGGATGACCCAACCAAGGCTGCATATAATAATAACTATAAATAAATGAATGCACTATATTATGCCTTAGGATATGAAGAATTTAATATAATTTCCTCATGTAAAACTGCCCATGAAATCTAGGACACTCTCTATTTCACATGAGGGAACCACTAATGTGAAATAAATGAGACTTAATACTTATACTATTAAGTATGATAACTTTAAAATGAATCCTAATGATCCTATTTTTGATATGTATCTCAGGTTCAACAAAATTGTAAACACAATTATCTCTCTCTGAAGAGAATTTACAGCCAAAGAGAAAATCATGAGGATTTTGCAATGCTTACTAGAGACATGGAGAGGAACTTCTGTCTCTATTAGTGAATCACATGACATCATCCAACTACCTTTCAAAGAACTCATTGGGAAACTAATGATGTACGAAGAAGAGATGAATGTCAAAAAAGAAGAGGAGTACGAACCCAAAAGAAAATATGTGGAATTTAAGACCACTACCTCTAAACATAAAGAAAAGGATAAACTACAAGCCTATGTAAAAAGTTCCAGTAGTGAACAATCATCACCCAAAAGTGATGAGGAGATGGCTCAATTATCTAGAAGGTTTAAGAAATTTAACTAAAAGAAGAAAATTTTCAGAACTCCTAACTTCAAAGGAAGATATGATCAAAACGGAAGTTGGAAGAAGTATTGGAAAAGAAATGAGAAGTTTTATGAGATAGTATGTTAGGAATGTAAGTGAAAGCGACATGTAAAGGTTGACTGTACCAAGATCAAGTATAAAAAGAAATATGAGAACCAAGATAGAAAGTATAAAAGGGAAATGAAAGAAACTTGGAGTGCTTATGAGGAAAGTTCAAGTGACTCAGAGTCTTCTCATGATGAACAGGATAACAAATCCAATATGTGTTTCATGACAAACACATCTGAGGTAATCTTAGAATCTCCTGTACAAAATTCCTATTATTCTAGAGATGAAGTGATACTGAAAATATATCTATAGAAGAAATGTTTGACTATTTCAATATGCTTGAAGAGACATGTAATGAACTAAAATTTAAATATAAGTCTTTAAAGAGATAATATGCTCTTTCCTTAACTGTTAAATTTGAACTTGCTGTAGAAATAGAAAAAAAATGTTCAATTACTCAAAGAAAACAATGAATTAAAGCTATCCAATGAGTAATTGAAAAAGTACCTTGAAAGGTTTACTAATGGTAAAGATATCTTGGTACAAATTCTAGGTAAACTAATTTCTTCTAAGTACGCTACTGGTATTGGCTAACAACCCGGTAAAAGAATTTTTGGAAAAACCAATTTTGTTTCTAAATCTAGAACATACATTTTTATTCATAGTTTATGAAAACACTCTTCTAGTTCAAACTATGATATATCCTCTACTATTTAGAGTTTTTCTAGACCAAATAAAGTTTATTTCTCAAATACTTTATGTAATTCTTATAGAAAACATTGAGGTAGATGTGGGTTCCTAAATCCCTAGTTACTAGTATTACTGGACCTAAACAAATATGGGTACCAAAGTCTGTTTTTATTTGACTAATTTATAGAAAAATGGTTTGAAGAGCTCCTGTAAAAGCTTATGTTACTTGTATAGTGGGTGTTCAAGACACATGACAAGAGATTGTTTATGTTTTAAAAACCTAATAAATATTGATGGTGGGAATGTCACTTTTAGTGACAATACTAAAGGAAAAATCATTGGCCTAGGACAAATCAGTAACTCTAACTCAGTTTTAATTAATAAAGTAATTTTTTATGGAATGAAATATAATATGTTTAGTATTTCATAACTATGTGATGATGTATTTCATGTTAAATTTGAAAATAAATATTTCAATGGTTTTAATTATAAAAATGAACTAGTATTTTTTGCATTAAGAAATGAAAATGAATATTCTCTTAACTTAGATTATTTAGTTTCTCAAAATGTTTCATGTTTAAGTGTATTTAAAAAATAGTCTTGGAATCAGCATAGAAGACTAGGATACTGTAATATTTACCCCCTAATAAATCTAAATACAAAAAGTTTAGTCCATGATCTACCCAAACTAGAGTTTCCAAACAATAAAGTGTGCAATCCTTGTAAAAAGGGAAAGCAACACAGAATTTCCCTCAAACCAAAGAAATAAGTCTCAACTTCTCAACCTATCATGTTGGTTCAGATGGATTTTTTTGGACCATCTAGAGTTTCTAGTTTAAATGGGAAGCACTATGTTTATGTTCTTGTAGATGACTTTTCTAGGTATACATGGACCTTTTTCTTGGCTCACAAAAGTAAAGCCTACTCTCATTTCACCAAGTATGCTAAAACTGTAGAAAATCTTAGTGGACTTAGAATTAAATATTTTAAGAAGTGACCATGTCTGTGAGTTTGAAAATCAAGAGTTTGAATCGTTTTACTCACAAAATGGCTATAGTCATAATTTCTCTACCCCTAAAACACCTCAACAAAATAGAGTTGTGGAAAGAATAAATAGGACCTAGAAAGAAATTTCTAGAACCATTCTTAGTGAATATGACTTACCAATTTATTTTTGGGTGGAAGCTATAAATACAACATGCTCTATTTTTAATAGAGTGTTGATTAGACCTATTCTTAATATAACTCCATATGAGTTGTGGAACAATAGAAAACCAAAAGTGAACTACTTCAATATATTTGGTTGAAAAGTATATACCCTTAATACCAAGGAAAATATTGTAAAATTTACATCCAAGAGTGATGAAGGAATATTTTTAGGATATTCAATCTCTAGTAAAGCCTATATAGTTTTTAATAAGAGAAATAAATGTGTGGAGGAATCTGTCCATGTCATGTTTGATGAGATAGATCCACATGAGCCTAAGACCTCTCTAGAGAATCTTAAGGATGATATGTAAAATCTAGATGTCAATGCCAAATATTATGACCCTATTATGAAGAAATCTATTAAAACTTCTAGTTCTAGAAATTCTCTAGATTCAATCCATAATGAAATCGAACATGTTGAAGAGCCTGAAATCACTAGCCCTTCTTTTTTTAGAGATGTTAGAACTCTTAAGAACCATTCTTTATATATTGTTGTTGGAGATGTAGATAAAATAACACAAACTCGATCCCCTCTTATAAATTAGGTTGAACGTCAAATTTTATTGTCACAACTTGAACCTAAAAACATCAATGATGCTCTCAATGATGAATTTTGGGTGATGACTATGCATGAAGAACATAATCAGTTCGAAAGGAACTAAGTTTGGAAACGTGTTGATAGAACCAAAGACATTTTTACCATAGGCACTAAATTGATGTTTAAAAATAAAGTAGATGAAGCTATTAACATAGTTAGAAACAAAGCTAGATTAGTTTCAAAAAGATATAGTCAAGAAGAAGGAATTGACTATGAGGAGACCTTTTCACCAATAGCTAAACCCGAAGCCATTAGAATCTTGCTTGCATATGCAGCACATCTGAATTTCAAACTGTATCAAATGAATGTCAATAGTGTATTCTTAAATAGGTATATAGATATGGATTTTTTTGGTGAACAACCCCCAGGTTTTACAAATCCTCACTTTTCAAATCATTTTTTTAAATTATCAAAAGTGTTGTATTGTTTAAAATAATCTCAAAGAGCTTAGTATGATAGATTAAGTACTTTTCTTATTTCCAAAGGTTTTAAAAAAGGTATAGATGATCATACTCTTTTTATAAAACTAATTTCTATTGATGTTTTATTAGTTCAAATTTATGTAGACAATATTATTTTTGGATCTTCAAACAATTCTTTATGTATTGATTTTTCAAAAATAATGAAAAATGAATTTGAAATGAGTATAATGGGTGAACTAAAATTCTTTCTTAGATTTCAAATAATTCAAAATTAAGATGGTATTATTTTAAATTAAAGAAAAGATACTGAAGAACATATAAAATGTTTGGATTGTACAACAATAAAAGTAGTGATACTCCAATGAGTACTACTTGTAAGTTGGATATTGATGAAGATGGAAAATCTGTTGATCAAACCACTTACAGATAAATGATTAGAAGCTTAATCCACTTAACTGTTATCCGACCTAATATTATTTTTAGTGTATGAATGTGTGATTTATTTCAAGAAAACCCTAAAGAGTCTCTTTTAAATACTGTTAAAAGGATTTTCAAATACCTCAAACATACAACCAATCTAGATCCAAAGTTAGATAGAAAAACTCCTTTTCATGTAAAAATAACCTCTGGAACATGTAACATTTTAGTCAAGTATATAGTGTCATGGTGTTGTAAGAAACAAAACTCCTTTTCATTATCTACTTCCAAAGTTGAGTACATAAATACTAGTAGTTATTGTGCACAAATTTTGTGGATGAAACACACATTACTAGACTATGGATATAAATTCATACATGTACTTATAAATTGTAATAATAAAAGTGCTATTAAAATTTCAAAGAATCTTTTTTCACACTCCGGGAAAAAAAATATTGATGTAAGACATCACTTTTTGAGAGACCATTATCAAAATAGTGATATCACTTTGGAATTAATTGGAACCGAACATTAGCTTGCTGATATATTTACTAAACCATTAAATTCCAAAAGGATAAATTAAATCATACATGAATTAGTGATGATAAGTCTTAAGTGAAAGTCTTATGGTCTTGAACTTACTATTTCATGATTTGTAGCTGCACACGTTAATGCCTCAAAATTTTTGTTTCACTTTTAGGGTCTCACAAGTTATGACATTGGAAATACAGTTTCACTTTTACGATATCACAGGCATGGTCTTAAACTTGTTGTCTCAATATTATGGTCACACCATTTGTTATCACACCATCATAATGACACTATGATGACATGTTCTGGTCTCATAGTAAATCCCAATATGTTTTTTATTATTTATTTATTTCCCATATCACTATATCAAATATTTTACTTTTCCAAGATTTTCGTTTACAGTTTTTGGTCTTCCAAGATTATAAAACCCCACGATAATTTTCACTTCTATCTTTACTCGAGCTTTCCTCTCTTGAAATCGAAGCCCTTGCCTTCCAAATCATCTGCTCTCCTTTAACTCCTTCTCCTTATCAGACCTAAAATTTGATGCCCAGAATGAGAATACCCTCTTCGTTGACTCTTGAGAAGCGAAGGTCTCACAAAAAAGCAAGAAAGGTTCCATGAATAGCACATGAAGGACTGCTGAATCCTTGTCTTGTTGATAGAATAGTCGTTCATGAAAAGGAAGTTTGTCTGAAGTGGCTACTACCAAGTAAGTCTCTACTCTTCAATGTCTTGACTGAACAAGGACGGTTGGATTGGTTTAATAAGGAAAAGAGACCCATCTATCTGAAGCTTGTCTCCCAATTTTATCAATATCTTCAGTTCTCCACTGATTCAAAAGATAAGTTCGTTGTGATAACTTAGATAAAGGGACAGAGGTTCACTTTTTCATCCAGGCTATGGGGTACCTATCTTAGAATACCGCATAAAGAAATATGTGAGGATAATCAGTGAGGTCCTCCTCCTTCCAATGATATTTTTAACTTGGAAGAAGATTTGGAAAGTATAATTGGTAATAATAAGATAAGAACACCAATTGTAGAAGATCTATATGAAAAAACAAGGCTACTGTTCAAATTCATTCAGAATCTAATCTAACCTTGGAAGGTAGATTTCGCAACACTGAAGAATCAATATGTTTTTATAATATATCTAATGAAAAATTTCAACAAAATTAACTTATGTAAGTACATCATTCTGCACATTAGTGATATGATCAAGAGTACTTCAAAATCGACCTCACTATTTTATGTAAGATTTATTTCTACTATGCTGGTTTCCAAAGGATTAGTTTGGATAAATGGTAAAGTTATTGAGGAATATGAGTTTTTTATCTCTAAAGATACATTTGGAAGAATGAAAATAAATTGGCCTCCTTAGAAACAGTCTTGGGTGGAAGATAATGAAAGGTTGTATGAAAAGTTCAATCCCATTGAAAATCCCTCAAGACCTAATGAAAAGAAAGACCTAGTCCTAGAATCTGATGAGTTTGTGGAATACTCAATTCGATAATCCTAGGATGCAGAAGCTGCATCTGTGGACAAAACCACCTTAGAATAAGGGGACGATGTCTTAATAGAACAACAAATTGATGAACAACAAGTTGGTGAAAAAATAATTGATGAAGACATTATTGATAAATAAGGACCTACTGAAGTTCTGGGAGAGCAATATGTTCCAATAGAACATCTATAAGAACCTATTATTGAGAATGGTCTTGCAGTTGTAGAAAGGTTTGAAGAACAATTTGAGCCAGAATTAATCTTATCAGTTGAAGAAAGAATGGAACAAAACTTTTGGCAAGCTAGAATAGAGATGGGTGAGCCTGACATTGATGTAAGTTTGGAAATAGATCAAGAGACTTATCCTCTCACTCCTAGAGCTGATGCACTAATTAAGGGGGAGAAAAACCCCATAATGGAAAGTACTCGAGTACAAAGTTCTATCGAGACAAGTCCAATGAACAATGTGTATAAATTCACAAGATATTTTGATGTCTCAGAATCTCAATTGTCTTCAATGAGAAGAATCAATCTCACAATAGATTTTCAATTGAAATCTTTTTCTCTAATAGGAGTTATACCTGCTAAGGAGCCTAGAGCTATTGTGGTTTCTGAACTAGAGATTTCACAAGAAGATCCAAGATTTGTAAGCCATGAGTATTTAATGGGGTTTGGTGAATATATATTGGCGAGCTTTGAGAATCTTTTGAAAGATCAAACTCTTATTGTAACTCATCTAAGTGAACCATATGCTAGTATGCTTTTGGAGAAACTTATATGAAAAACACAATCTTAGATGTTGCATCAAATTCAAGAAGTAATAATTGAAAATCGGTATTTAAGTGCGGAATTTAAATCTTTAAGGTCTTTGGTTGAGGAAATTAAGAAATAGTTTGAAACTTTTGAACCCCCTATTTCTTGATTCAACACAGAAGATGATGAAAAGATAGATAAAAAGGATGTAGCATTGATCTGACCAAATCTGGTCTCAGTTGATGATAAAATAATTTCAAACAATGAATATATAGACGAATAAAATTGAAAATTGGAATCCTCCATTGATGTGTTGCCTATTATTTTTATGGAGTCTATTGAAACTATTGTCATGAGTCTTCATGTACCCTATACAGCCATCTCAGCTCCTTCCTCCTTCGAGAATCCTGATCAATAATCTCAGTTGTCAAAAAGTAAAGTTCTATGAAAGGTTATTCAATAAGATCTAAAATATTTGAAAAGTAAATCTGTTCAGGAAAGCCTCTCTAAAATTGTTCAAAACAATGAGCATGTCCAAGAAATGTTTTTACTGTACTCTAAGGAAGATTCTATGGCCTATGATGAGATTTCAAAGAAGGAGGATTTCTACTTCAAAAGGATTTATACAAAGCATGAATTGACAAGTCATTTCATGTACCTTGAAAAGAATATAAAAATTCCTTCTGTGAATCAAGCGTTTAAGGACCTTGTGAAGAAAATGAAAGAGTTCACACCTGCCGTGGAGAGGTTTAATTAGAATAAAGATGATTTTGAAAAGGCTATGAAATATGGAGGTAAATTCATAATTAATTTTATCAATTTGTTGAAGCCCTATCTCCATGTGAAAATCACAACTATAGTGGCTCCTACAGCTACTTACTGGAGGTTTGGTTCCACCTCTTCTTCATCGTCTGCCTTTTCTCCTACTACCATGTCTGTATCTCAGGCTCTGAGCGAGATCATACTTTTCATTATTGAGAAATCCTTGCCTCATTATTTGACAAAATCCACTCTTGAACCTTCTATTTTTGAAGTTGTGCCTCTTCCTTCTCTCACCATTGGATCACTCTCAGCTACCACCTCCTCTTATGCTCCTGTGGCTCCTCATTTTGATTCTTACATGGTAAACGAGAAGTATACTACCTCTGAATAGAAGTAAAGTATTTTAATTTTATAGGAATGTTATCTATTTTTTCCTATGTCTGTACTGGATTTTATCTTATTTTACAATGAAATGTGCCATATTGTTGTTTAATTTTGGCCTTACAGTAATTCATTTCTTATTTTGTGTTTCTTATTTTATTTTTGATAATCCAAAAAGGGGGAGAAATAAGAACAACATTATTCAATTTTTAGATAGTTCATACATTCCATGATTAGTGATCATAAAAAAGGGGTATATTGTTGTACTCCTCTTGTTTGATCATGTTTTAGTGCTCACAAATCATGTAAATCATGCAAATTATGCTAATCATGTTTAAATCATGTTTGGAGTTTTTTTGTCTACTTATGATCCCATGCTTACTAGTTTTAATTCCAAATATCACAAATTATGCTTAATCATGTTCTATTATGTTTTATTATAACAATAATTAAGTTTAATCCATTCTTTGAATATTACTACTTATGACTATTTATAGATTTCTGGCTAAGTCTGCGAGATAGTAAGTCTGCTTTCAGTTATGGATTTTAGAAAATTCCCTGACACCATAACCCTGACACCATAATGATGATACTGTGAACCTAACACTATAATACTGATACCGTGACCCTGAAACTGTAACCCTGATACTATGACCCTGACATTGTAATTCTAATACTGTAATTTTGATATCGTGACTCAAACACAGTTCACAGTTTTAACAAAGGACTATACACTGCTACCAAAGACACCGTGATCCTAACACCACATCTGTGCTACCAGTTCCAGATGTCATCACAGGTGTGGCACCATGACTATCTCACTAATCAAATCCAAATGAGAAGACACTATTTCCAAGTGATTCCATTTCAAGACAAAAAGTGACACCTTTCTTTAATCTTTTTGTCATTTTCAATTTAATTTATAATGGTCATATTCGAGTTATTTAATGGCACTTACATTATTAATGTTTCTTTGTATACATGTCACCTGACAGTACAAGGTATGAAGTGTAGAATACATGAATCCTATCGGCTCCAACATTTTCAACCTTAATTAAAAAGTAGATAAGTGTGGCCCTAATTGGTATAGAGAAGTGAGTGTTTAAAAAGATAACTCATGCATGCAACAAAATACTACTAAAGAACACACGAAGAACTCTCTATCCCTGAATGCTGAACTACCATAGATTAGAGCCTTAAAAATATTATTAGTACCAAATCAAATAAGAACATAGTCTACATAGCTCACTTCATCGAATTGGAAGCTCTGTTTATCAAATTGGAAACCAGAGCACCAGACTTGCGATACTCTCTTTTCACAAGATAACTCAAGAATGACATCTGTGACTTCCTATATGTCTAGAGCTATATTGAATAACCCTCAGAGCACTTATAACCCTTTATCATCATATTTTCTTTATTGTGTACTGCATTTACTACTTTTCGTTTAGTGTGTTTATCTGTATTAAAACAAAGACTGTAACCTACATTAAACTAGAGGATACAAGAAATCCTCTCTCCAATATTGTTCTACTCTTTGCTTCACACATGAATAACTATAGAAGATGTACTTCATGTCCTGGTTGTTCATTTTTCCCATGTAGAATTATGGTAGAGTTTGTGTGACCTGGACAGTCCGTGTACTGTTGTTTTACCCCAATCCAGAGTGTAGATCAATCTCTTATCTATATAGACTGCTTGGTGGCAAGTGATCACCAAGTGGAGTGGATTAAGTCCCAGCTTGAGACTAAACCACTTGTTTTATCCACTCTTTCTTTTAATTTGGTTTTTCTCTACTTTACTTTATATTTTAGAAATCTAGAGTTTACTTTGAATGTTAGTCTTGGATAACAGTTATAACTGTTTTTTCCCTATTATAATAGCTTCAAAAGTTGTATCAATAACTCACATTGATATTACTGAGAATAAATCAATCTTCTAAGAAGTTATTTGAATAGTCAAAATATAATAATTGTATTACCTTTTTAACTTTCTTGTATTCATGTTTATTGGGGAATCATTTTAAGTGAATTTTTTAATAGAAATTTTTATAGATAGTCAATCCACCTTCCCCTCTTGAGTACTCTACTCTGACCAAAATAATTTTACTAGTTTCCTTCTTTTTGGATTTCCAATGCATGGAATTAAAGGTTGAGTTATACTCTCAACCCAAATTTTCAAGAGGATGGATATGTGTGCATTGTTCTTGGTTTTTCTCTAAGAATTTGGAATGACTATGTTCCAATAAAAATATGGGCTAGAAAATGAGAGTTCATCCATTGTACGTATTTGATTGGTTGATAGTCAGTCATCTCAGCTTTGGGGACACGTTAGTGGTGTGGAGAGAGTTTTGATGGGAGACCCATTATGGTATTTTGGTATGTGATTGAGGCACAAAACTCTTCAGGATGGTTATTATAGGCCATTGAGTGTTGGAAAGATGTTGACCTTGGAACTCGGAGTGGTATATTGGTTCATCTGTAGTGGATGAGATCATGATTGAGGTTAGAGGTATAGGATTTCTTTTTATGGTTGTTAGAGAGATAATGATGAGAGGACTAGTGTTATCCTCAATCCCCAAGTTAAATAATGTCGATGTATGCACATTTTCAATTATTGATGACGAGTGTAGGAAGTCCCTTATGGGGGTAGTATGGTGATCTTGTTGAGTATCTCGATGGTTGAGTTTGACGTCGTTAGATTATCTCAATATGAAAATATTTAGGGTCTTCCTTTTTGAAAGTGGAGTGCATGACTCCCCCATAGGAAATGGCTTGGTAGACGTACCATATTTTAGTGATACTGATGGTATATAGTAGTGCTTCATATTGACATTGATGGGAGTCTTATAATTATAGGAAAATTTTTTGTATGGAAAGTCTTAATGAGATTCATGAGAGGTGAGTCACGATGGTTTCAAGATCTTACCTTATGGTGGATTTAAGCTATTTGTCATTTGTGGAGGAACAAGGATCTCGAATGATGTGTCCCTAATCTACACAATATTAAAATGGAAAACTAAGTGTGGTTTCATTATGGGTCCTTGTGGATCTATAGACCTTATGAAGCTATTGGATCTCATTCACAATTGTGTGATTTACTTCCTTTTGGGTTTGAAAAGTCTCAAATGTGTGTAATATGTAGTGACACTAGTTTTCTCATATAGAGGACTTAACTTATTTTTGAGTTTCAGAGCCTGTAACCTTTATAAGGTTAAATTCGAAATTTCCCCCAGTCAATGAACTCCGATTTTTTTATGGTTTTATTATTTTTTGGGATGTGAAATTTACCCTTAGGTTGGGTTTGGTGAGATTATAAACAGATCATATTATTTGATATATTTAATATTTATTATATAAATATGATTTATTACCATGTGTGTGAACACTAATATATCCTTAATGAATCCCCATATGGAAATCCTTTATTTTCAGTTGACTCTAAAATGGGAAGTTTTACCTAGGTGAGGTATAAACCCCATTTGAGTGCTGGGTATCAGGACGAACCCTTAAATGGGTTTTTTTATTTTTATTACCCTCTCCTCTATCCCCCCAATACACATGAGAGTAATGGAAACCCTTCTCCTCATTGACATCACCAAACTAAGAGAGGAGAAGGAGGGAGAGTGATATGGAGATGTGTCGGAGGAGGCTAATCATAGGAAGATCAGGATGCAATGACCATAGAGTGTAGATCTAACCTTGAATCTTTGAAAATTCTATGAGGTATAACCATTATTTTGATTTTCACCTAATTATTATTTTTAATATGTTTTAATATATATTTGGGAATTTCAACTACTGGAAAGTGGATTGAGGCCCATGGAGGGGTGATTTGTGAAGAAATTGTTGGGTTTGTGCTGTTCCTAGGGATTCTGCATCTGGAATTCCAGATCACACATCGTGTATCACTAGAACACTTTCTGTGTATACCAATAGTGCGATGGAGGTTGAAGATGGTGACCACATAATGTATTGGATTATTGGGTGAATTAATCTTGGTGTGGTAAGGTATAAGGCCAGACACCCCTTGTGAGGTACATGGTGTGTAATAGTACATGCTATGTTGGGTTACATGACATGGATTGACCAAAGTACATAAGTCAGCATCGTGTGTGGATTACACACCATGTATAGGATGAAAATACATCATGTATTTGGAAAATTCAATCTGATTCAAATAGAGGTACATACCCAGAGTGGTTCATTGGGTGTCCAAACCATATACATTTCCCTCATAAGAGTTTTTCATGATTTCTTGACTCAGATACTAATTTGGATAGGTGGTCCATCCATTCTGAGTGTCTTTCAATATAGAACAGGATGGTGGAGTCCCCTACATTACTAAAGGATATTGGAAAGATGATATGGGGCTAGTTATGTATCCTAACCCCATGTTGATGATGAAAGGATCAAGGTGAAGATCCAGGGTAGGTTCAAGGATGATGATCCCCTGGGTGACATTTTGGCACTAAGGCATGAGACCCTCACTTTTTTTAGAGATATATATCCTTCAGGATTCATTGGGAGTTGTGGATCCTTGGAGGATGGAGGAGTTACAAACAAAAGAGTTTGATCGAGTTTTTGATGATTCCTTCTTCACAATAGAGTAATTCGATGGTACTTGTAGACAGACATAGAAATCAAGGATATTTTCACTCCTTCGTATGCACCATGTATTGAGTGGATGCATATGGTTTTGATGGGAGGATGGGAAGTTATTAATAGACTCCCATTATGCTATGGTCTTTGTGACCAGTGCTTGTTGTGGATGTAGATGTCTTTTATCCCTTTTAGAATCCCATGATATCCCATGTGAGATATATTAGGTGATTGTAAAGTATTCATAGTGGCTCCCTTTCATCAACTGTTAGTTTCTAATGACGTTGTGATAAGATTAGTTTAGATATGGAATTTGGGTACTCCTTAAGGATTATATCATGGGATGAAGTATGGGTCCTCCCTTTCATTGATGGAGTTAGTACTCCCCTATATATGTGGGGTGTGGGTATGGAATCCCGCCTTTTTATTACATAACTTTTCATTACATTTTACAGAGGGTCTTTAAATTCTAGTGTCTTGGAAATCCGGAAAATAATACATGAAAAAAACATAAATCATTCTTCTAAACCACTCGTAAGGCTTCATCATAGGTTCATCCTACATAAAACTACTGCATCTCAGATCCTAGATACATACATCAAAGGAAAGGGTGAGCAGAAGGCCCAGTAAGGGTAAACATGTGAATCAGTTTTCTTGTGTTAACAATAAGAACTTGAATAACAACATAAAGACATGTGAAATGGAAGTATAGGAATATCATAATGAAAAGAACATGGAACATAACTTGAATATGTGGATTCAACATTTCATTTATACATTCATGAACATATCACCAAGTTCCATCCCTAAGGTGTCATAAAAATTACCAAGGTTATTCACCAAGGTATCGTGAAACTTGTCATCTCTAGAGATTAATTCTTTAACCAATGAATTAGAGTGCTATCTGGGTGCACCCTTAATATATATTTACTTTCATTTTATCCACATATATCATAATAAAACATTTCATAAATAACCCATAGAGAATAAAATAAATGGGTTTCATTTCAAAATCGTGACGTTTTAAAAGTTCTTAAAAATAAGATCATTATATCATTTATAACCCATGGAAAGGGAGTAAGGGTTATATGTATGTCCATTCCAGAATAAAATATATCCTTTCTATATATTTATGAACACCCATATAAACGAAATAGGTCTGGGTATTCACATAAATAAACAAGATAATTTCTTGAGAGAAAGAGATAGAAATTTTGAGACGAAATTTCTACAGCATAACGACTATATAACATCATTTTAGAAAAAAAATAAAAAGAGATGGTACAAGGGAAACAAACTCATAAATAACTCATATTAAAATATAAATACAGAATAAAATGGAGATAAGATCATGGTATGGATATTTTAATGACATACCACTAGAAAAGGAAACTTGAAAGGAAAGAGAAGATGCAATTTCTTTTACGAGAAATTTGGCAGCCTAATAGCGTCACATAAAAATTAAGAAAACAAATTGATGAGAGCAGAAAGGGTATCTCAACAAATAGAAATGAAATGGATAGTAATGATAACATATATGAACATACCCTGAACATAAAGATATGGAAACTAGAAGACACAACATAAAGGAATTCATGACTTAAAAGAGGAGGGTGAAAGGATCTCTTACCTTGAAGAGTAACATCGAAAGCTAGAAAGTCAAGACCTTGGGAGGCTTGAGGGAACCTTGGGAGGACTCCTTGGGAGGTAAGGAGACCAAAAATTTGTTGAGGATGATTTTTTAAAGAAATAAATGAGGGAAATGTCTTGGTATTTATAGGGAAAGTGAGTGAATAAATTATTAATTTCCAAGGGACACCTCATTGGTGGTATTTGCAACACCATGGGCTTTCCCATGGTATTTTCCCATGTTATTGGCCAATTAGAACACATCATAGCATATCTCACTATTCATAAGTCTACCAGAAAGATTACATCATTATTACATCATTAATGATGTCATTAAACACCTGAAACTCAAAACTGCATTTTTACTATTCACCGAAAATTCAACTATTTCAGGAAAATCCCTAAAATTCATCCTAACCTAATATCAATGCTCTGAAATCAAAAATTAAGTCCATTTTATGAAAATAATTTTCGAAATATTTTTAATTAAATTTTTAAATAAAATCATTATTTATTCCAAAAATACAACTTTAAAACTTTAACTCATTTTGTAACACATTAAGAAAGTAATCAAAGACCCATAAAAATATTGTATACCCATAAGACAATAAAGTAATAATTTATGATTAAATTTTATGAAAATATAATTCCATTTTAAATTATTAAATTAATTATAAAATTTTAAATAAAATATTTATGGCGTACAAATATACCAAAACTTAAACTATGATCATTTTTTCACTTTTAAGATGTCTAAAATGTATTTATACATTCATGGGTGAATTTTCTATTTTTTGGTCAAATTACTATTCATTACTATTCATATGGGTGTGTTACTATTCCTACTTTACTATTCACTAAAAACCAAGTTGATCTTATTAGACTCTAAATTTCTCACTGATCACAACTATAGAAGACCATTTTTTAAAATAATTTCAAATTATTAACTATTTTATGAATAAAAAAATATTTTAAAATGCCATTTTCCCTAAATTCATCAATAATACACATCTTATATTTATCCGGATATTTGAAATTCACAAAATTTTCCATAAGAAGAAATAACAATTTTTTTATAAAAGGATTACACAAAGTAGTTAAGGCCTTTTTACATAGCCCCTTATTACACCAGCATAGGACCTAAGTGTTAGGTGTGCTATGGTGATAGAATCTAGGGGTGCCTCAGACAACATTTCATGAGTGGTGATTTCTATCAGCTTGAACTTCTCCATTAGGTGATTCCGTTAAAGCTTCATACATTGAAGTTCGGCTTGGGATTGGTCCAGAGCAAAGCCCAATGATGCTACCTCCTTCCCAAGATCCGACGGATGGGCTTCATATGGATTGAGTCTACTGGATGAGGTCATTCAATCTTTTTTCTATATTAATTAACCAAGATAACCATATTTATAAAAACACAACGTTAAGATTATAGTTTCCAATGGTCATATTGACCAATGATCATATAACAGTTGAAACACAATGGTCTCATTTTAATTATACCCACTTCATTAATTAAAGGATGTATTTTTGTTGAGTATAAAATAAAATAACACAAACAAAAATAATTAAGAAGTTTGGGTCGTTACATTCTTCCCCGCTTAAGAAATTTCATCCCCTAAATTTTATCTCATACCCTCCAATGGGAAAAAGTGTGGGTACTTTTGACTCATGGACTCCTCCGGTTCCCATGTGGATTCTTCACATTTGTGGTTCCTCCACAACACCTTAACAAGGTGGGTAATCTTGTTGTGTAGAACCTTGTCTCTACGATCCAAGATCTCCACCGGCTGCTCCTCATAAGAGAGTTCATGTTCTAGCTGTACCACCACTTGATTTAGTACATGTGAAGGGTTGGGTATGTACTTCCTCAAGAGGGATACGTGGAAGACATCATGAACATGGGCTAGATTTGGAGGAAGTGCAATCCTATAGGCCACTGCTCCCACACGATCAAGGATTTCATAAGGGCCAATGTACCTAGGGCTGAGCTTCCCTTTCTTCCCAAACCTCATGACTCTCTTCCAAGGTGAAATCTGAAGAAAGACTTTGTCACCAACATCAAACTCCAAGTCCCATCTACGGTTGTCGGCATAGCTCTTTTTCCAACTCTGAGCAGCGTTAATGTGTTGTTGTATGGCATGGACCTTTTCTGTCATCTCTTGCACAAGATCAGGACCAAGAAGCTTTCTCTCACCAACTTCATCCCAACAAGTAGGAGTTATACATAGACTCTCTTATAGAGATTCATAGGGTGCCATTTGAATTCTCAAGTGGAAGCTGTTATTGTAAGAGAACTCAACTAAAGAGAGATGTTGATCCCATCCACCATTAAATTCCATTGAGCAAGTTCTCAGCATATCCTCGAGTGTTTGAATAGTCATTTCAGATTGGCCATCAGTTTAGGGGTGATAGGCCGTACTGAAATTCAATTCAGTGCTTAGAGATTATTGAAGAATTCTGTAGAATTTTGATGTGAACCTTGGATCACGATCAGATACGATAGAAAGTGAAACTCCAAGCATCCTTACCAATTCCTTCATGTAAATCATGGCAAGTTGATCAAGAGATAAATCTACCCGGATGGAGAAAAAATGGGCAGTCTTGGTGAGATGGTCCACAATAACCCATTTCGCATTATTTCCTTTGGAAGTTCTCAGGAGACCAGTGAAAAATTCCATAGTGATAATGTCCCACTTCCATGCTGGTATGGGTAGTGGTTGCAATACCCCTTTAGGAAGTTTTTGCTTTACCTTCAGTTGCTAACATACCAGGCACCTTGAAGTGTAGTCAGTAATCTCCCTTTTCATATTATCCCACCAATAATGATTAAGAAGGTCCCTATAGATTTTTTTGCTACCAGGATGTATAGAGAATGTAGAGCTATGACCTTCATCCATCAACTCCTTCTTTATTTCTGGAATAGATGGAACACATAGTCTTGTACGAAATTTTAGTACACCTTCTTGGTCAGTATTGAACTCAGGAAACTTCCCATCCTTCACATCCTCAAACTTCTTCTGTAACAAAGGATCTTCTTTCTAAGATTTCTTGATCTTCTCTAGTAGTGACGATTGAGAAATCATTTGGGTTAGGGTTGATTATGTCCCTTTCCTTATAATTCCCATGTCTAGCTTTACTAGGTCATTAATCAAAGTATCTTTTCAAATCCTCATCACGGAAAGAACAACTGGGTCTTTCCTGCTTAATGCATTTTCAACTTTGTTTGCTCTTTCAGGATGATAATGAATTGAAAAATCATGGTCATTAAGGAGTTCCAACCATCTCCTTTGTCTCATGTTCAATTCCTTTTGTGTGAAAATATACTTCAAACTTTGATGGTCTGTGTATATATCACATCTCTCCCCATAAAGATAGTGCCTCCATATCTTCAGAGCAAATACAACCACTGCCATCTCCAGATCATGCGTAGGATAGTTCTGCTCATGATTCTTCAACTGTTGAGATGAATAAGCAATGACCTTGTAATTTTGCATGAGTACATACCCAAGACCTTTCAGAGATGCATCGCTAAAAATAATGAATCCTTCTACAATTGAGGGCAGAGTTAACACAGGTGCAGTAACCAATCTCTTCTTCATCTCTTGGAAACTTTCCTCACACTCCTTTGTCTAGATGAACTTGAACCCTTTTCAAGTTAACTTGGTTAATGGATGATAAATTCGTGATTTTTTTTTCAAAAACCTCCTATAATATCCTGCTAATCCAAGGAAACTATGAATCTCAGTTATTGTTGTAGGCTGAGTCCACTCCTCTACAACTTTTGCCTTTGTAGGGTCAACTATGATTCCTTAATTGGTAACAATGTTCCCCAAGAATGAAACTTGTTGTAACTAGAATTCACAGGTACTGAACTTTCCAAAAAGTCTCTCCTTCCGTAGAGTTTTCAAAATAACCCTTAAATGATTCTCATACTCCTCACGACTTTTGGAATATATCATAATATCATCAATAAAAACTACTACAAAGTTATCAATGTAGTATTTAAAGACTCTATTCATCAAATCCATAAAAATATTAGGTGCATTAGTCAATCCAAAAGGCATAACAACAAACTCATAATGCCCATATCTTGATCAGAAGGCAGTTTTTGGAATATCTTCTTTCTTCACTCTCAATTGATGATAACCAGATCGAAGACCAATCTTAGAGAATAATTGAGCCCCACGAAGTTGGTAAAATAAGTTATCAATTCTTGGAAGAGGGTATTTGTTCTTTACTATGATCGCATTCAGTTCTCTATAATCAATACATATCTGCAACGATCTGTCCTTCTTCTTTACAAAGAGAACAAGTGCTCCCCAAGGAGACACACTCGATCGGATAAACCCCTTCTCTAAAAGATCATGGATTTGTTTCTTTAATTCCACTAGCTCCACATTTTCCATCCAATATGGGGTCTTTGATATTGGATGAGATCTTAGTATGAGTTCAATGGAGAACTCTACCTATCTTTCTGGGGGATGTCCAGGCAAATCCTCAGGAAATACGTCAATGTATTCCTGGACGATGGGTACATTTTTTATCTTCAAACTCTCATTTCCTTCTTCTTATTCACTGATCAATTCCATAAAGAAGGATATAAGAGGTTCTTCTAGATAAATATTAAGTTGAGATATCTCTTCTTGGAAGATAACTGTAGGTTTTCCATTCAAGATTATTGATATTTCATTACTTCTGCATTTGATCTTAGCATTATACTTTGAGAGCCAGTATATCCCTTGTATAATGTCGAATTACATCATGGGAATGACTACTATATTTTTGATAAGATTGTTCTCACCAAAGTAAATACAATAGTTTCTAAACACTAATGATGCTTATATAATCCCACCAGGAGTCTTGAATGATAACTCTACTTTTAGCAAGTTGGGGGCTGATTCAAAATTCTTTGCAAACTTGGAGTAAAGAAAGGAATGTTTAGAACCATAATCAAACAAATTACTTTCTAGCTTTGAGAGAACAACAAGAGTACCTGCTACCACATCATTTGGAGCTTCAACTTCATTTGTCGTGATAGAAAAACCGCAACCTTGATTCCTTGGCCTTTGATAAGGCTGATGGTGGTTCCCCTCCACTGCCCTCGGATTTAGACAGTGATTGGACAAGTGCCCAAGTTTTTCACACATAAATCACTGGACATCAGGTAGGGATTTCACCATCTTCCCCTTATCGTTAGTGTTTGGAAGTTGAGGTTTCACCTCACTATGACCATTCCACGCAATATGGCCATCTCTTCCACACTTGTAGCATTTCCCGATCCCGAGCAGGCAGTTCCCCGAATACTTTTTCCCACATTTATTAAACGTGGGACATTGCACTTGCTTGCCTCCTCTTCCTTGATCAAAGGTCCTCCCTAAGCTGGGCTCCATTGATCTCTTTTTGTCTTTTGATTTATGAGACCATTGGGTCTCACCAAACTCCAGTTCGACTTTCATCGCACTCTGCATGATCTCCTCATAGCTATCATAGTCTCAGTTGGCTAAATTCTTCCGTAGATGAGGTCTCAGTCCACCGAAGAATCTATCAACCTTACCATTTGGATCCATGACAAAGCTAGAGGTATATCATGAAAGTCGGGTAAAGTTCATTTCATAGCTCCTAAAAGATTTTTTCTCCTTCTGCTTCAACTCGAGAAACTCTTTCTCCATTCTTGTTCTCATGGAATGAGGGAAATATTTACTGAAAAATATCCCTCTGAACTCTTCCCACTCTAAAGATTTAACTTCCACTCTTGTCCTTGTGTTTTTAATTAGTTCCCACCACTAATTAGCTTCCCCTTACAAGTGACAGACGGCCAGGGTTACCTTCTCTTACTCTGAACCACAGAGCACAGAAAAGATATTTTTGATGGAGTTGATCCACTACTCAGTAATCAATGGGTCAGTCGATCCACTGAAGTTTGGTGGTCTTTGACACATAAATAACTCAACAGGATGTTTTCCCTTCGCGGTTAGATCAGTATCTGATCTTTATTCAAGTTATTTCCCATAACTTGAGTCAGTTGGTTCATCATTTGCATGAATGTTTCCATTCCATCTTCCATCAGAGGGCTGTTAGCGCATGGTCCATTGCGGTCACCATTTGCACGGTTCCTCCTATTTCCCACCATTTCTAAAAGAATAAAACCTTAATGATAAACTTATTTCATTTACAAATCTTTTAACTATAAATGATTTATGTCTTAAAACTTCTTTAAAAAATTGCATTTCTCTATAAATCCTTCATAATGATTCATAAAAATCTTATGATTCACCAAACATATCCCCCGGGAGTGTCATAACCAAGAGTGCAGAAAGGCCTATTGTCGTGCCCCAGTTCCTATTCGAGTCTAGCTCAAAGCGGTTTTTTCGGGTTTTACCCCTATGTACATCTATGTCAGAGCCGCCTCTATCTACTCGTATCTAGACAGGGAGGTATTTGTTTGATAAACCACTTACTCAATATTCAACAAAATACCAGGAATTTTTCCTATATTTAAACTTTTCTATAGGATTCTTCCTAAAGATTTCATAGCCGAATTTCCATAAATAATAAAACTATCCTTTGATACCAACTATGGCATCCCACCTTTTTATTACATAAATTTTCATTACATTTTATAGAGGATCTTTAAAGTCTAGTGTCTTGGAAATCCGGAACATAATACATGAAAACAACATAAATCATTCTTCTAAATCACTCATACGGATTCATCATAGGTTCATACTACATACAACTACTGCATCTCATATCCTGGAGACGTATATCAAAGGAAAGGGTGAGCATAAGTCCTAGTAAGGGTAAACAAGTGAATTAGTTTACTTGTGATAACAATAAGAACTTGAATAACGACATAAAGACATGTGAAATAGAATTATAGGCATATCATAATGAAACAAACATGGAACATAACTTGAATATGTGGAATCAACATTTCATTTATACATTCATGAACATATCCCCAAGGTCCATCCCCAAGGTGTAATAAAAATTACCAAGGTTTTTCACCAAGGTATTGTGAAACTTGTCATCTCTAGAGATTAATTCTTCACCCAATGCATTGGATAACCCATGGAATGGGAGTGAGGGTTATATGTATAACCCATAGAGAATAAAAGAAATGGATTTCATTTCAAAATCATGACATTTTAAAAGTTCTTAAAAATAAGAGCATTATATCATTTATAACCCATGGAATGGGAGTGAGGGTTATATGTATGTACATTAAAAAAATAAAATATATAATTTTTATATATTTATTAACACCCATAGAAATGAAATAGGTCCAGGTATTCACATAAATAAACAAGATAATTTATTGAGAGAAAGAGATATAAATTTTGAGACGAAATTTCTGCAGCATAACGACTATATAACATGGTTTTAGAAAATAATAAAAAGAGATGGCACAAGGGTAAACCACTCATAAATAACTCATATTATAATATAAATACAGAATAACATGGATATAATATCATTTTATAGATATTTTAATGACATACCACAAGAAAAAGAAACTTGAAAGGAAAGAGAAGATGCGATTTCTTTTACGAGCACTACTGGAAAATAGGTCTATACCCGCGGTTTTTCAAAAAACCGTGGGTATAGGGATAATATGTGAACCTATACCCACGGTTGTGCCAAAACCCATGGGTATTGTTTTCTTTTAAGACCTATACCCATGGTTTTGGAGAAAACTGTGGGTATAGGGTATTTTCCGAAGACCTATACCAACGGTTCTTCAAAACCGTAGGTATTGCGGTTTTTTTTTGAAGACCTATACCCACGGTTCTCCAGAACCGTGGGTATAGCTTTCCTGCATTATGACGGGGAAAAAATATTAGGCGGGACGTGAAAAAAATTTGGCAGGAAACGTTTTTTCACGGATTATATTAATATATATAAGCAGATAAATCTTTATACATTGAGTAACAGGGTTAGCTCAGCTGGTAAGCGGCGTAGGGATTTATTGCGAGATAACTGTTCGATTCCCCGTAGGCACGTTTTTTGAATTTAAATACGTTATATATTAAAATATATAAGCAGATATATGATTATATATCATATTAAAACAACAGGTCGTTTGGTCCGTCTTCTGGCGCGCGCGCGAGGCGTAGCAGTAAACGCAGGTTCGAATCACTGTGGCCTCGTTTTTTGGAGACGGGATGTAGGATATATTAATATATATTCGCAGATATGTATATATATAACCTATAATAGTTGCAGCTTGGTTGGTCCATCAGATCGCTTTGAAGTGTTGCGTGCAGGGTTCAAACGTTGCTGGTGTCATTTTTTTTAAATGAATCGAATAAATTCCCCACGGTTCAAACCGTGGTGTAGGTGCCTGCCACGCTGTACCGACGTCGTTCCATCCCATGGTTCCCAAAACCGTGGGTATATCCTATACCCACGGTTTTGGGGGTTATACCCATGGTTTTGGACCATGGGAATAGCCTCTTTTTCCAGTAGTGGAGAAATTTGGAAGCCTAACGGCGTCACTTAAAAATTCAGAAAAACAATTGATGAGAGAAGAAAGGGTATCTCAAAAATTAGAAATTAAATGGACAATAATGAGAACATATAATAACATACCCTAAACATAAATATATGGAAACTAGAAGACACAACATAAAGGAATTCATGACTTAAAAGAGGAGCGTGAAAGGATCCCTTACCTTGAAGAGTAACTTCGAAAGCTTAAAAGTTGGGACCTTGAGAGGCCTGAGGGAAACTTGGGAGGACTCCTTGTGAGGTAATGAGACCATAACTTCTTTGAGGATTATTTTGGAATGAAATGAATGAGGGAAATGGCTTGGTATTTATAGGGAAAGTGAATGAATAAATTATTAATTTCTAAGGGACACCTCATCGGTGGATTTGTAAAACCATGGGCTTTACCATGGTATTTTCCCATGGTATTGGCCAATTGGGACACCTCATAGCATATCTCACTATTCATAAGTCAACTAGAAAACTTAAATCATTATTACGTTATTAATGATGTCATTAAACACCCAAAACTCAAAACTGCATTTTTACTATTCACCAAAAATTCAATTGTTTCTGAAAAATCCCTAAAATTCACCCTAACCTAATATCTATGCTCTGAAATACAAAATGAAGTCCATTTAATGAAAATAATTTTCTAAATATTTTTAATTTAATTTTTTAATAAAATCATTATTTATTCCAAAAAATACAACTTTAAAACTATAATTCATTTTGAAACACATTAAGAAAGTAATCAAAGTCCAATAAAAATATCTTATACCAATAAGACAATTAAATAACAATTTATGATTAAATTTTTTGAAAATACATTTCCATTTTAACTTATTAAATTAATTATTAAACTTTAGATAAAATATTTATTTCATAAGAAAATACCAAAATGTAAACTATGATCATTTTTTCACTTTTAAGACGTCTAAAATGTATTTATACAATCATGGGTGAAGTTTCTATTTTTTTGGTCAAATTACTATTCATTACTATTCATATGTGCGTGTTACTATTCCTAATTTACTATTCACTAAATGTCTCATCGACATCTATTCCCTTGATCTGGGAGTACCCCTTGCACACTAGTCGTGATTTGTTCCAAATCACTGTGCTATCTTCATTCATCTTGTTGCGATAGACCCATTTATTCCCGATGAAATTCTTGTCTGCTGGCCTCGAAACAATCTCCCATGTCTGGTTCTTCTCAATCTGATCAAGCTCTTCGTTCATAGCCTGAACCCAGTTTTCATCTTCAGCTGCATCGGAAAAACATTTCGGCTCCACTTGAGATAAAAACGATGTTTGCTGTGATGATTTCATTCTTTGAGTCTGAACTGGAGCTGTTTGATCACTAATGATATTCTGCCTATCAATTTCATCTCGACTCTTTGGCTTCCTCGCAGACACAGACTTGACACTTTCTTCTTCATCATCAGTATCTTCTTCTGAATCAGCTTCTGCCACTTCTGCTCCCCCTGGGTTGCTTACCTCATCATCACTTTCATCTAGGAACTGTTCACTGGATCGTTGAGTATTCTGTTCATTTTCAACTATAGTGACATCATTTCTCTCAACAATTTTTCCCAACCTCTTGTTGAAGAATTTATATGCTTTGCCTTTCCCTGAGTAGCCAAGGAATATCCCCTCATCTCCTCGTGCCTCAAACATCCTATGATTTTCTTTTTTGAGAATGAAACAATTACTTCCAAAGATTTGAAATTATTTCAACGTTGGCTTCTTTCCATACCACAGTTCATACGGAGTCTTCCCTTGCTTCGGACACAACAGAGACCTGTTTGAAACATAGACCGATGTCAACACTGCTTCCTTCCAAAATTTCTCTGGTAGGTCTTTGTTAATAAGCATTGTTCTATCCATGTTGTTGATGATCCGATTTCTCCTTTCAACCACTCCATTAGGTTGGGGAGTTCTTACCGATGATACTTGATGCCTTATCCCATGTTTCTCGAGATAGTTTTCAACTTTACTGTTTGTGAATTCTGTACCGTTATCAGTACAAAACTTCAGAATTTTCTGCCCAAGCATCTTTTCTGATTCCCTCCTATACTGCTTTATGCAACTGAACACCTCTGTCTTATGGGTAATGATGAATACCCATGCCATTCTGCTATAGTCATCAATGAAAAGGACATAGTACCTTTTCCCATTTATAGCTCGTGGTGAGATAGGTCCACATACATCAGTATGAACCAGTTCGAGAACTCTAGTTGATTTCTGTTCCTTTGGCCTGTATGTCTTTCTGATGATCTTCCCTTGTTGGCAAGCATCACATGTATGAGTGCGATCACGTGATAGCTTTGGAAGGTCTCTAGCAGCATCACACTTTATGAGATCCTCCATAGATGGTTGGCATAGATGACCAAGTCGCTTATTCCACAGCTGGTTTTCTTCTTCTCTGGATAAAAGACATGTATCTTCTTCCCCACCTACAAGGTAGAGATTTCCCTTTGACATTTTTCCCCGCAGAACAGTTTCTCCATCTTTTCCTTTCACAACACACATCTTCTTGGTAAATCGGATAGAGTGCCCAGAGTCACATAGTTGACTGACACTGAGTAAGTTATGAATGAGACCCTCTACTACCAAGACATCAGCATGTCTCATCTCTTTGCCCCCAAACTTGGCTTTCCCTGAGCCAAAAATCTTCAGGCCTTCATCATTTCCAAATTTGACAACTCCTTCTTTGTCATATTTGATACCTGTAACAAGATCCTTATTACCCGTCATGTGGGATGTGCAACCACTGTCAAGGATCCAAACACCAGATCGATCTGATGCCTTAAGGGCAATCTCCGCCACCACGGCCTTCTCATTTTTCTTCTTTTTGGTCCATACATTTTCTTTCACACTCGTCATGGATTGAGACTTCTGTTCTTTCTCAGAGTATAATGGACCAGCCTCATCTTGCAAATCCGCAAATCTATTCTGCGTTTTTAACTCACCTGTCGGTTTATTGACCTGCTGCTTGCGAACGTTTTGATTCTGCTTTGGCACATTTCTCTGAATGATTGAAGTACAGTACCTAGCCATGTGCCCAAATCCTCCGCACCAAAAACAGTGTCCTTCAAAATATGTTCTGGAAAACCGTTCTTTGTTTGGCTGCCATCTCTATTCTTGTTCCCTTCTATATCTTTTGGCTGTGGAACACACATACTGTGAATGTCCCATTTTCCCACAGCAATAACACCTGATATAGGATACATCCCTTCGTGATACCTCAGCACTACGATTTTCCCTTTGGGATCTATGAATATTCTGATTCTGTTTTGTGCCCAAATCAACCTTAAAATTCGGGACAGGTGCTTGCGGTCTGACATTAACTGCCACCGATTTTTGTTTCTTATCAAGCCCTGAATCAACCTTATCATTTGAGCTTTCTTGCTGCTTCACTCCTGCTGAACTACGAGCCTCCTCTTTCATCTTCTTTGTCTTCTGAATGGCCTGCTTTTCTGATATCACATTGGGGGTCAAGAGTTTTTCTTGATCCTTCATTTTTCGTCGCAAACTGACCACTTCTTCTTCAAGCTCTTTGATACGTCTGACCTGCTATTTTCCTGTGTTAGTCAAACAATCAATTTCCTTCTTTTGTTCCTCAATTCTAAGCTTATGCTCAACATTATTTTCTGAGCTCTCTGGTGTTGAGGATTTTAGTCTTTCAATTTCTTCTAACAGTTCTGACTTTTCTTCATCCTGTTGTTGCATATAGAGTTTGGCATCACGAACCACTTTATTGGATTTCTTCGTTTTGACTCTCCAAACATCTATCTCTTCAAGAGCTTCTTCCAATTCGTCTTCCATATCAACTCTTCCTTCAACTTCTTCTTCCTCTTCTCTAACGTCAGTTTCTTCCTTTTCCTGAGAACTACCGACGACTGCTACCATAGCATTTTGTCTATGATCTTTACAATTTTCAAACTCCTCAACCTCTTCATCCTCAGACTCATCTGAACTGTCTATTTCTTGTGAAATAAGATTCTTCCTCTTGAATAAATTTCTCTTGAACTGCTTCTTCCCTTTCACATAGGCTGGGGATTTCTTCTTGGGAATTTCAACTTCATCATCATCATCATCATCGTTATCTTGAAATTTATTGGGACATCTTGTCGCAAGATGACCAACCTTTCCACATCGAAAGCATTCTAGTGGAAGTTTACCTTTAAACTTTCCTCTTCCTCTTTACAAATTTGAAGAAAGGAATGACATCACCTCATCTGTCTCTTCTTCTTCATTAGAATCGTCAATGGTGAGTTTCTTCATGGCCTTGAATTCCACCTCTTTGGATTTCCCCTTTTCCACAGTCTCGTTATCATTGTTTCTCATTTAATATGCAACATGAGTGATGTGCAGGTTATCCAATGTCAGATCTTTTGGGCCTTTATCTTCCAAAATAGAAACTTTCGGATTGAACCGTGGTTGAAGTTTTCTCAATATGCGCTTCACAATTTTTATATCTTAGATAATTTCTCCAAGGCCCTGCATGTCTTCTACCACAGCATTTACCCTGTCAAAGAATGCATCAACAGACTCATTCGGGTTCATTCTCAGATCTTCATACTTGTTCCACAGCACTTGCAGCTTTGCCTCTCTGACTTTTGTATCCCCTTCATAAATATTCAAAAGCTTTTCCCACATGGAATGTGACATTTTGCATGACATCACCTTTGTATATATGGGATTGGAAAGGGCTCCCCCTAAGGCATTGATTGCTTTGGAATCAGCATCCAACTCTTTATGCTCTGCTTTTGATAATGCACCACTAGTAATATCAGCTGTGATACCATGTATGGCTGCTGAAAACACATCCATTCCCAAAGATCGGAAATAGTGTTGCATTCGATTCTTCCATATCTGAAAATTACATCCGTCGAATATCGGAATCCCTCTTTGATTAGTGACCTCCATTTGAGAGAAGAACAACTGTCAACCTTCCCCTCTGATACCAATTGTTAGGTCCACAAGACTGAATACCCTGAGAGGGGGGTGAATCAGGGTATGATTAATTTAAAATTAAATCTCATTCTGATCTTATTTCACTGTTAAGAAAAACACTCTTCTCTCTTTTCCTGTTGCACAATATAAACAGAAGGTAAAGCAAGCACAGGACACAACAATTTTACTTGGTTCACCGCTAAGGGCTACGTCCAAGGAGCATACGCCGACAGGTGGTCGGTCGTACCAAAAACCACTATACTTCACTAGTTGTGGATACAATGGTTCGGGCTAGATCACTTCTATGCCTAGGCTCACTGCCCTTACAAGGTTTAGGGTCAGCTCACTGCTTTCCCAAGGGTCACTCCCTGTTTCTCTCTCTCTGGCTCACTACCGGTGGAGAGGATCACCTTCTTCCTCTTCCTAAGCTCACTGCTCTAGAAGGGAATCCAATCACAGTTTATAGACCTGTAGGTCTCTTCATTTCCATGAAATAATGCATCTTCAACTGTTGATAGATGCTCTGTTGAAGTCCAAATTTCATCCACTGATGAATAGCACTTTGTCTCTAACCACAGGGCAACTACCTTTGGAAAGTACCTTCGCAAAGCACCCTACTTCACGAAGCTCCCAATTTCGCGAAGCACAAACAAGCCTTCGCGAAGCTCTTGCCTTTTCACGAAGCTCTCTCACGAAGCACTCTCGCAATGCTCAAGCCGTCGTAAAGCAACAGCCCTCGTGAAGTTTAGTAAGCCAACGCGGAGCTCGCAGGTTTCGCGGCGCTATAATAGCCGCCGCGAAACACCTCTTTCGCGAAGCACACTGGCTCCGCGAACCACCTTCACAAATCGAGAGCGAATGATCTTCTCTGAAAAATCTCTCTGTTTCTCTTGAGGGGGTCAGCCTCTATTTATAGGCGATTTCACCGACCCTCGACCCTTCCGCGTGAAGTCAACGCCACGTCATCTTGAATCGCGAAGCTCCAATGTTTCCGCCGAAATTCTATCCAAATCGCGAAGCACCACGAAAATTTTCCATTCGCGAAGCTTGACGTAATCGCGAAGCATCATCGTCAACATATCTTCGCGCCTTCGCCACGAAGCTCCCTCGCAAAGCCCTTCACCGCCGCTATGCGCTTCAGCCTCTGCCGTTCACGAAGCTTGAAATAATCGCGAAGCATCATCGCCTCCATTTTTCTAGTCTTCGCGAAATACAAACCATTCATCCTATCTTCGCGAAATTCATGCGTTTTCCATATTAAATTATGATCTTCATGGAAATCCACTTTTCACGATGCTCATCAAACTCCAAATTTTGGACCCCAAAAATTTGGCAAACACTGGGAAACGGCGCCACCTTGTACTGCTCTTTTGTACCGCCTCCAGATCGTCCTTTACTTTGTCATTGATCTTTGTCAACATTGATTGTCAACAACTTCTCGGGAACTCGATAAATATCCATGAAAACCTGCTTTGTCAACAAACACAATCAACCCAAAAATACTGCAATATTACCTTGAGGGATTTTTTCCCAACAATAATCTTCAATGAGACCATTCATTATTTTTGGTCTTCCTCCCATGTCCTGAAGACGTAATTTAATAATAATATTAATTGATGTCCTGAAGACATAATTAAATGATATAGTCAGGGGGAGTTGGGATTGCTGCACTCTTTTTCTCTTCATCAGGTTTTTCCCACTGGGTTTTCCTGGTAAGGTTTTTAATGAGGCGGCATGACATGGAAATCAATTACTTTGGCTTCACTTATTTTTCCCATAGGGTTTTTTTTAAAGTCAATATTATATAAGATTCCATGAAATTATGACATTCAAGGGGGAGTGTTATGAAATATTAAATATGAATGTCATAATTATGTTAACTCTCATTCCCAATGAGCCCCTTCATGTGCCCAACCTTTCATATGCCAACTTTGGTATAATTTGTACACTATAAATACATGGATATGATTAATTAATGTATGATGGATTGTTGGCTCTACATTTGTGTTCTCTACTTGTATTTATCTTGTATTTGTATTTCCATTTGTCATCGTCATCGTCATACGCAAATACGACATCCGCTTTCTCAACGATGTGCTTCGACTACGATCGATCTTACATTTCCGGTTTCGAAATGCTTCGCGGTTTCAATCGGCATTCTATCAATTTCATAACAATTGTAATTTTTTCCGTGCCATTGAAAAAATAGAAAATTATTGTATTTTAAAAAATTACGCTTTCCCTTGTTTCTACTAAGCAAGATATAATTTTTTATGAAATATAAATAGAAATTATGTTCTTTACCCGAATAGAAAATTTATTAATTTTTTAAAAATTTAAAATTTTGATATTTTTAAATGAGATTTTTTCCTATTTCCATGTATGGAAATTGAAATTATAATTTTTTTGAAATATAACGTCAGATTTTTTTTGAAAAATTAATATCTAACTTTAAATGAAAAATACTAATACATAACATTAAAATATATTCTTTTGAAAATATTTTTAAATTATCAATATTTTGAAATATATAAAGTTTATTATTTTCTTAAATTCTTCAAAAAAAAATTAATTTGTAAAGATGGAGATTTTTTTATAAAAATAGAAAAAAATTTAAATTTTTAAACAGTAGTTTTTGTTATTTTTATGATAATTAAAAAATTCTTAAATATTTGCTATGTATAAAATATGGCACACAATAAAATTGTCAATTTTGAAAAAATAGTCTGATTTTAATTGAATGGGTGAGATCTTTTCATGAATCATATATTCCAGTAAAATGGGACCAGAGGATCCGATTCTCAACCCTTTTTATGCTCATCCACACCATATGATCATTAATATAGTTTAAACATAAAATTGTATTAATAAAATTTAAAAAATAATACAATCCCCACCCCCCACTTTCTAGGGCTTCCTCCCGGTTCGGATCACGCATCCCCGGTTCGGACTCCATACCTGCAGATCGCATCCCCAACTCTCCCCGGGCCGTAGCCTATCCCGACCCGACTCCCATCTGATGGCTCTTTCACTCACTACTCACCGGACATTCATGCAAGCGGAAAAGTGAAAAAAAGGCACGATAAAGATTTACATGGTTCCGATGATTGCAGTACACCTCAGCATGTAGTCCCACCACTTATATAGTGGGTCCCAACCCGTCAACTGGTTGCGTAAGATCCTATTACCGTTTTTCATATAATTCCATTCTCTTTACTTGTTTTCCTATTTAATTGGATGCGTCTTGAGACTCCCAAGAATAGAGACCATTTGTCAGGAAAAATGACCAAAAGTTTGGAGATTTATGTTTTTTTGAATTAATGAAGTTTGAATATAAATGTGTAATGACTTAGTGGGGTTTTCCCCGAGTTCAAAGAACACCCGAAATGGTTTAGGTTCTCTTGTATGAATCTCCTGTTTTTGCAGTCTACCGGGTGATTACATGTCGTGTATTTGATCGCTAGGTTCATGTCGTGAGTTGAGTTCACAATGTGAAATGTTACATGCCTTGTAATGTTAAAAATCGGGTTTCTAATAAAAAGATGATGGTTTTTTCGATGTATATGGACCCCATGGATTACACAACGTGTAAAGAGGTTACACACCATTTAAGTCTCATGAGTTGTGGATTTAGGGCGCTACACGACTGATTCTTATTTCATTCTTCTGTAGCTCTATTCCCTCTTGACCTATAAGCACTTTTCAACAATTTTGGGATCCTCCGCCCCTTCCGGATCGATTCATTCGGTAACGGATCATCAAGGTTGTGCTCGGTGTCTCTTCGGATGAGTAATCCTTTCTGCTTCTTCTTTCCTTTGATTGCAGTAGTGCAGTTGCGTTGTGTTATTGGATCTGTTGATTAGTGGTGGTAATTCTCTTGATTCATTTCTAGATCCGTTGTGCGATCTTGTTTTGGGGGCCGATCCTTTATTGATTGTGGTGCGACAGACGTGCGTTCTTGAGTAATGTTGTGATCTTTCCTCTTTGCTGATCCCTTTGTCAAATTGAATCAATTCTGAGATGTGTAGATTGATTATAGGGCTTCATTTTTCATTGTTGTGTTCTTCCTTATTGGTAGATCCCGTTTCGGGCTTGTGCGACCTGAGTTTTGAGGTAGGTAGTTCCGTCTCGATCCCATGTTTGATGAACTGCATTGCTTTGGTTTTGATAAATTGTTTTATAAATGAAATGACACGATTGACTGATTTGATTTGTGTGTGTGGAAACAAGTCCTAATAAAAGATTATTTTCCCCTAGTATTGGTAAATGAAAAGGTGTTTTCAAAGCATTATGAAATGAATTTGCAAAATGGTTTTCAAAGCATGATTTTGATGAAATAGTTTGGAAAATAAAGCACCTGGGAAGCCTTGGGTATTTAGTTGGAAGGTGTAGTAATATACCTCATCCACCGTTGGGGGGTTTGCTCATGGGGCTTTCCTCTGCTCTCTAGGCCTATTGTTCTAGGGAGTTGTTAGACCAGTTGGGGGGTTCACTTTCTGGGGTGTTCCTCAGCTCTCTATACTCGATGCATATGTCTAGAGGCTTGATTCACGCGTGATTGTCTATGTTTGGTACAAGTGTCTTAGCTATCCTGACCTAGTGTGATCCTTAGCGTGATGTTACACGTGCTTTGGCCGAGTTGGGCTCTTTTGGCGTGTACTTATCAGCTACACTGAACGCTTAGATATCTTAGGGATTAAATTCCTAGATGAGTTACCTACATATCTCATATATTCCTCACTACCCAAAACCTTCTTCAGTTTTATTGTTGATTATAATATGAGCAATAATGAGAAGATTTTTTCAAAACTTTTTACTCTGATTTTCCAAGTGGATAAGGACATGGGGCGTGAAAAATCCACGATTCTTATGATAAATAAGAAAAGGAAGAATAAGTCAAATGGGCCCAAGACTCATAACAAGTCTAAAGCTCTCAAGTATTGTCCTTTCAAGAAGTGGATGATCTAAAGACAGGGAAAGGAAAATGAGGAAGTATGTTTTTCATGTGGCAATCAAGGCCATTGGAAGAAGAATTGCACCCAGAAGCAAAGAGAATCTAAATGTACGTTCATTATCGAGTGTAATCTTTTAATATATACAAACTGGGTACTAGATACAGTTTGTGGTGCTCAAATTTGTATCCAAACAAAAGAAACAAATAGATTCCGAAAGATTTCTAGAGAGGTGGATCTCTGAGCTATTAAATGCTACAAGGCTAATTGTTTTATCCGTTGGTGAAAGCCACATTTCATTGCCCACATGAATGATATTGGTTTTATGAGATTGTTTTTCTGTACCTACTATTACCAAGAACATGTATCATGATTAACTGGTGATGGCTTTATTTTCATGTTTGGAAATAAAATTTGTTTCTTTTACAAAGACAACATATGTTATGGTATGAAACATTTAAATAACATTCTTTATATATTAAATTATGAAAACAAATTATTGACAATACATAACAAATCATGTTCACACAACTCATATAACACCCAATTATGACATCACCATCTTGGTCATGTATACAAGAAGCATTTGACAAAGATCTATCAAGATGGTTATTTAGACTCTTATGCGCTAAAACCACTTGAAAGTTGTCATGTTTGTTTACTAGAAAAAATGACAAAACCGTCATTCGATGGATAGGGTGAAAGGGTCATAAATATTTTAGGATTGGTACACACTCATATGTGTAGACCATTTCCAGTAGAAGCTAGAGGTGAGTATTCTTACTTCATAAATTTTACAGATGAATTGAGTAGACGTGACTATGTCTACTTGATGAGATATTAATCCGAGTCCTTTGAGAAATTAATAGAATTCCAAAATGAAGTAGATAATCAACTTGGAATGAATATAAAGAAGTTTTGATCGGATCGAAGTGGTGAATATCTTAACCAAGAGTTTATCGAATTTTTATGGGAGTTTGAGATTCTATCTCAACTCACTCCACATTACATGCCACAGTGAAATGATGTTAGTGAATGGATGAACTGTTCATTTATTGACATTGTAAGGTTGATAATGAGTCATGCAGATCTTCCATTATCATTGTGGGGACATGCATTGCAAACTGTGGTACACACACTAAACCGAGTACCAACTAAAGAGGCAAACATGATTCCCTTCGAGTTATGGAGTGGAGAGAAACACGTTTTATCGCATACATGTGTATGGGGATGTGAGACATTTGTTAGGGTATTCTTAGGCAACAGACTAGAACCTTGGGGCACAAAATGTATCTGTATAGGGTATCCTAAAGAGACAAAGAGATATTACATATAGAAGCACTCAGACAAGAAAGTGACTATCGCCAGAAAAGCTATCTTTCTTTAGAGGGATCACATCATAAAAAAGGATAGTGGGCGCAAGATTGACTTCAATAAAGTTGATGCTCAAGATACACAAGATATTGTAGAGGAATGAATTTCACAGGTCCCAGTTGAAGAAGTAGTTCCTGAAACACAAGTACCACGTAGGAGCACTAGAGAGGTAAGAAAACCTTAGAGATATGATTTTCTAGTCATTGAAGATGGCGACTCATTATTGGTTGACAATGATGAAGCTCTATTCTAAAAAAAAGTAGTAGATATCTCAAAAGTTTGAAGATGGAAAGAATCCATGAATTCTGAAATGGATTCCATGTATCATAATCAGGTTTGGGTTCTGGTCGATGCACCAGTTGATGTAAAGCCCGTAGGGTGAAAATGAGTATTCAAGAGAAAGCTGGGCATGGAAGGTAAATTAAATACCTATAGAGCAAGGCTAATGGATAAAAGGTTTAAACAACATCAATGAATTGACTACGATGAAAATTTTTCACCAGTTGTCATGTTTAAATGCATCTGAATTCTACTTGATATAACAGTTTACCATGATTATGAGATTTGGCAGATGCTAGTTTTCAAACAGATCAGAATGATCTGAAGTCATAGTAAGGATATGTTTTCTATCTCAACGGAGGAACTGTGAGTTGGAAGAGTTCAAAGCAGCTGATTGTCACTGATTCTACTGTAGAGTCTGAGTATAAAACAGCTTCTGATGCAGCCAAGGACTCCGTTTGGATACAAAACTTTGTCTAGAATCTTGATATGATACCTATCAGTAAAGACCCTATCACAGTGTATTGTGAATACTATAATGGTGACTCTTGCAAAAGATCCATGGTCACACCAACAAAAAAATCACATACTCCGAAAGTATCACCTCTTGAGGGATTTTTATCAAAGGATTGAAGTTGAAGGAAGTAGAGTTCCCAGAGAATAAAACATGATGAACCCTTTGACTAAAAAACTATCTCAGCAGAATCATGAATATCATGTGAGATCTAGCAGACCGAAGGTTGTTAGCAGTTGGCTCTAGTGTAAGTGAGAGTCTGTTGGAGTTGGTTCCATAGAACTATCTTTTGTGTACTTTATGATAACCCATATTCATTTTTTTAAATATTAATAAACTACTTATCAAATATGATTGTCTTTCTGCGAAACATAGTTTGTAATAATGTCCTAAGAGTAGCTGTCACACCGAAAGGTCATAACAGTTCCCTACTATGATCAGATCCCAAAAGAGCCCTGACTATATTCTTAAAATATATGTTATATAGCTGGATGAAATCATTTAAGAGACAAAAATGATATAGGCTATCAGGGGTGGAGAATCGTAGGACTTTGAGACAAATTTTCATGGTGTACACGCTTGTTAATATCAAGTGTAGGATATTATGAGAACGAGATCCCCTAGTGGGAAATCCATATTTATTTGTGTCATTGAATATCCATATCTACAGATGTATTTATTGATCCTTAGACTCAAAGATTATTATTAATGAGTATTGAAGTCATGTACTTTGATGCATTGATAAAAACTGTGAAGACATATATTCGTGGAGAGGTAGAATACGTTGGGTGTCTCATAAGTAATATCACATTAATGAATAATGAGAGAAATTATTTTCCCCTTATGTTCTTTAATGAATGTTGATATCTCAGATCTTTTGATGGAAATGATATACTCTAAATAAATCAATGACCATGGTGTTCTATAGGAAAGCATGATTTCTGGAAATCCAAAGAAAGAAACATCGAACACATAGGTTGATGACACTAGCGTGTAACCGGTTTAATTAGAAATATCACGATAAAGAGATTATATTACTTAGTAAGAATCTGTATGAGGTATTATGTCGATGTGACATTAACTTCTTTCTATGTGGGTGCCTTTATGTGTTGCTAGATGCTAACCTTGGATTTCAGGCTGCTTCACCTAATGCCATTGAGAAAGAGGCTTAGAGGGTCACACACAAAGTGTATCCAAAATCTTAGTTAAAAAATATATATATTATTATTTATTATTTAACAAGTTGAATAAATATTGTTCCTGTGTGTGGTTTAATAATTATTCATGTTTGTTTGATCCCATATATTCCATCATCAGTTATTCGAGAGAATATTACGTGAGCAGAATATTTAATAAATATTCATTTTCTATTTAGTAAATATAATATTTATTTATTTATTGATGTGTAATGAAGTGATATCGATTTATTAAATAAATATTCATTATTAAATACCCAATAAATATTATGAAGTAATGAAAGGGCCGAGTTTAATGATCCGGTTAGAAATAATATATGTTGAATTTTATTTGATTAAATGATACTTAATTTAATTCACAAGTTTAGCGCATGCCAAGAAATAATAATATTATTATTATTATTATTGAAATGAGGTTATGAAGAGATTAAATAAATAACAAGGGGAATTTGTGCAATTATTTATTTCTAACCCTACTGGTATCCTAGAGAGCTCCCTCTTTCAGAACGCTCCATAGAATGGAGAACGATCTTCCTCCACCTTCCAATCTCGAGTCTAGAGTGATCAAGGAGAATCCTTTTGGAATGATTCTCAAGGAAATCAAAGGTGGTTGAAGATTCCTATAGCGATGTTTAGAGATTTTTGGAAAACGTGTGGATCACTACTATAAGGAATCCATTCTTGATTGCTTCAACGCAACAATGGTATGATGTAGATATGTTGACAGTTCCATTAACTAGAAAAGAATATATCACAAGGAGATTATTTAATTGATTAAATTAATTATAAATAATATGTGAGATCTCGCACTTTGGTTCTGACAATTATCTATTGTCTATATTCCTTGATTCAATTTTTTTGATCATGACGTTTATCGTCGTGTAAATCTCAAACTGATCATTGATCATGAAAAAAATCAAAGTTGGGAACGATCCATTTCACGCTTCCACTACACCCAGAACCTAATGTTTTTATAGTCCAAATTTAGATATGTCATCATATGACATGTATTACAATAAATATTCCATGCATTATCAATGTTAAACATGAAAATTTGGACAAATTTGAAAGGAGAGGTGTTAATGGTATCTTCCTTCATTATCCACCAAATGGAAAAGGATATCATTGTTGGATTGGTGTTGCCCGATCCGGTTGGGCCGAATGCTTGTGGCCCGCAACTGTGGTGGAGATGACCGACCGACACCGATAGGCACTATAGCAGTGCGGACTTTGGGGTCAACTGAACTATAACACTTTTGACTTCCAGCTGGTAGCCACTGTAGCGCTTTTGACAAAGCTGACAGTCGTTCACTATAGCGACGCAGACTCACTTTTCGAACAGTGATCATCTTCTCCATTGTTTTATAGCCCATTTTCGAGCTAGGGTTATCACTGAAAAAACCTCTGTAATTTGTGCTCTAGATATAGTGAAATTATACCTCTCCTGTGGACGTAGGGATTATTCCTGAACCACGTAAATCGTTGTGTTCTTGTTGCATTCTTTTCTTTCATTTAATCATTTCTGTCGTTGTGTCTCCCGACGATTCCGCAACAATAATTGTTATAGAAAAGTGACAATGGAGATTATTGATCTTTCCAGTGATGGAACACATAAATGAATTGAATCTATTTTTGTGAAACAACAAGGTTGTAATATCGCATCTTTTTTCAGGCACGCCTCTGACTATGTTTTTTGTTAATCTTTTCTTTCAGTTGTGTTTTCATTTCAAAAGTCTGTCATTTGAATAAATACGGTCTTAGGTTATAAGGAAACTTGAGAAATATAGGAGAGTATCTGCATGGAGATCCTTGTTGGAGAAAATGACTTGATGTTCAAAGATGTATGCTTTTTTGAACTAATGGAGTCTAGTTATAAATGAGTTAAGTGTTTCATGGGTTCTTGGTAAGTTGAGAAGCTTTAAAAAAAATTGGATTGTTATAAAGGGAAATGGTCTAAAAAACAAACTTCAGGACATTTACACATCGTGTAATGGGATTAAACATCATTTAATTAATCGAGGGTTTTAATAAAATAAACCAAAGGTGACAGATTTTTTTGGCGAATTCCATTAAAAATATTTACATGACGTGTAACTACATCACATGCCGTGAAAATGCCCGAGCTGTTGTTTTAAACATGATTTGTGGCTGAACATCATTCTAATCCACTACAGCTCCTCTCCTCTCAACTCTAGGGCTTCCTCTAAGCGGTTTTGGGGTTCCAACTTTCCTTCCGGACATCCCATTTACATTATCAATCTTTGATAAGCCTTTTTTTAGGTTTCTTTCTTATTCTCCCACTGTTGTGGTGAAATCACTTGAAAATTTGTGTTGTTGGTTTTGATCTTGATTAGTTTTGATCTAGGAACCTCTTTGCAACCATCCACACCTTCTTCCTCGTGGGAATTTGTCTTTGGAATATTTTTTGGATCATCATTTAAAGGTATGGGTCTAAATCTAAACCCTATGGTTTAATATTTTCCAAGTTTATGCAATATCATGATTTCACTATTGTTGTATGCGCCCAAATTTAATAAATGAATACATGAGGTTATTCCTTGAAGTCCTTTGGATTTAAAATGGATTTTAAAAAGATAATGACTTAAATTATGTTTAGCATGACATGTGACCTAGGGTGATTTCTTGTTATCAAATCACTAGATTGTGGTATATTGATTATTTTTATAATTGTTAATCAATTGTGAATTAAATTGCAAGTGGCATATGAAAGAGAATGGTGATTAACATAATTAACCATTGAGAATTGTAATGTGATATTGTGATATCCATGTTGTTTAACATGGATTGTGTTCAATGTTGTAATGCTTATATATCGGGCTTAGCCCTGGCACATGTACACTTATATACTGTAATGCTGATATTGAGCGGGCTCGACCTAGTCCATGCTGTAATGCTTATAGATATCGAGCTATGCCCAGTCCAATGCTATAATGCTTATAGGGTTTTGACCCGTAATGATGTAAAGCTTATAGGGCATTGACCCAAATTGATTGTTGTGACTATACCATGAGTATATGGTTGTGGTTGGCATGGTCGGAAGACATGCTCAAAGATATTCCGGCATGACGTCGAAACATGATATTTTACCTTGGTTATATAGTTGTGGTTGACATAGTCGTAAGAAATGCTTAGAGATATTCTGAAATAGAGCCGAAACAGGTTGTAGTGGTATTTATTTAATTGTTGAATTAATTGATACACATGTTTATCTCATTATTAAATACACTTCTTATCAAATTGGTTTTGTTTAGATATGGTGGTGTTGACCTACTGAGTTATACTCGCACCCTATTTGGGTTACTGTTTGGCACCCAAGCAGATTACGTGGATGTAGGTATAGATAAGGGAAAATGACCTTGACGTTGATTTCTTGTTTGCTGATGGACCAAAGATTGGAATTTAGACAAATACGGGGCTCGAGACCCGAGACTTTGAGTCTTTTATTGAGTCTATTAGTATTTTTCTTGTATTGTTCTAGCATGAAATTTAAATACATTCAATCATATCATTGCATTATTCCTTTATTATTTATTGGATTATGCAGTTAGGGGGTGTTACATTGTGGTATCAAAGGAACATGTTTTATTTTCTTCTGTTTTACTATTTGGGAAATCTAGTAATGAGACTAGGATGTGTCAGGACTTGGTAATGAGCTTGTACCTAGGAGTAGATAACCCATGTTTGGGGGAAATATGAGTACCTAGGGATGAGATTTTTATTTGTGTTGTGTGCTTGTTATGGTTGATTTTATTTCACCTTGAGTGATTCGTATGTTCTATGAAGTTATTATTTTATGATCTTACCATTTTGTAAGACTTGTACTCATGGACTGATATGAAAAGAGATGATAATTCATGCATCATAATAGGAAAATAGGGATATATTGACATGCATTATTCATGATAGAGGAATATCTATTTTTTGATGTAATATATACTTTCCTGTTGAACTGTAAAATGAGATACCAATTTCACTGGATAAATAAATTGAGTTTTCGTGTCATACTAAAATATTTGTAAGCCATGTATATAGAGAACAAGAGTTAGTGGTTCTCTGTTGCAATCACCTGTAAGTTTGACCTTGTTGCTATCCAGTTTTCTAAGGTGTGTGTTTGTCTTTTATAGAAAATGCCTCATCACCGTCTTCGACTTGAGCGTCCGAAGAGTGGCAATCAACATCCTCCTAACACAGGTGAACTAGAGCATCCTATAGTTCTTGAGGAGCATATGGATGTTCAGTTTCACAATAGCTTCCTGAGGGTCATGTGATCCATGGAAAAGGAGGCTATTCGTACGGTTCCTTCAATGTCTGAGCTGACAAGAGAGTTTTAGTTTCAGCATCCGCCAATGTTTATTGGGGAAGGGGGACCCTAGGAAGCTGAGTTATGAATCGAGTCAGTCTAGACTATCTTCAAGCATCTCAAGACACCCACAGATAGGAGGGTGAAGCTTACTGTGTATATGCTTTGTGGACCTGCCAAGCATTGGTGGGATATTCTGTGGGAAGCTGGGTAGCAAGACGAACTATCTTGGAAGGACTTTGAGATGAAGTTCCTGATCCATTTCTATCCCGAGAATTTGAGGGATGAAAATTCTCACGGGTTCATGCATCTTACATAGGAGGGTTTGTCAATGCTAGACTATGTTGGACGTTTTACTGACTTACAACACTTTGCACCATCTTTGACAGGTGATGAGATCTCCAGGGAAAGATGTTTCCAGGACGGTCTTCACTATGAGATCTGGTTGTAGGTAAACGTTTTCCGTTTAAGCAGCTTTGAAGGAATGATGAATCATACACTGATCATAAAAGGGAATATTCGAGAAGCCCCGAGAAATGGTTGGGATATTTCAACAGGGCGATCTGAGAGTTCTTCAAGTAGTAAGAAGCGTCGTTATGATAGTTTCCGCCAAAGCAGTAGTGGGCAGAGCAGTCAGGGCTGCAGAAAGCCATCTCAAGATTGTGTTCCATCCCAGTGCTATCAGTGTGGAAAGTTTTTTCAAAAGAGTCTGTAGTGTCCTTACCCCGCAGTTGAGTGTCATATCTTTGGTAGAATAAGCCATCTTCATAGGTTTTGTGTGAAATTTCCATAGTAGACTAGTGGAAGAGGATCGAGATAGGCACCAAAGATGGGAAGGGGCTCATTTACCCCTCAGTAAGCTGGTAGTTGGAGTTCCATAGGCCATTCAGGTTGAGGTAGGGGATGTGGTACCCAAGTGCATAAACAATGGTACCAAACAATGGATGTAGCTTGGAGTAGTCAGACTAGATCCTAGGGAAGAGGGAAAAGGTAGTTGTACGTTATGCAGACTACTCTGGCTAATGTGGATGCATGATCGTCTACTATCTGAGGTATGATTCTTATATAATCTACCTTATCTTGTATTGTGTTTGATATAGGGGCATCACATTATTTTTTATCTACTCTTTTCGCAAACGGTTTAGGCTTGGATGTGGAAATCTCGAAAGATGTTTTAACCATTGACACACCGTTGTGTGTGCATTCAGAGAATATCAAACGTTGTAAGGTGTGTTCTCTAGAGATTGGTGGTTATCATTTCTTTCGGGAACCGTTCATGCTAGAAATGATAGGACTTGATTCTTGGTATGTATTGGATCATATCGATTATTACAGGAGGAGTGTTACCTTTATATCTCTAGAAGGAAACAAATATTCTCACTAGGGTGAGTGAGATCTTCAGGCTTGTTGTGTGAGACCAATTCAGCGCAGCTTGGGTTGTCTCATGGTTCAAATTACGGGTCTTGCTCTAGATAATGGTGGAATGAAACATGATTATTTTCCTCCAGTGGTATACCATTTTCATGATATTCCCCTGACGAGTTCTATGGCTTATCACCAGAGTGAGAGGTCGAGTTCACGATCGAGTGGGTGCCAGGAACAAAGACATCTTCTATTCCTCATTACCATAGTTATTTACGGTGCATGGCGAACAACGACGACAAGGGACCCCGACACAAAAGCGCACGGCGCGGCGCACAACACGTGCTAATATTAACTTGTGACACACAAAAGAGGTGTATACATATATCAACAATAACAAATAATAAATTATACAATATATATATATATATATATATATATATATATATATATATAACAAGGATTTATGTCAATAATTCATATTCCATACATCAAAAAACAACTGAAGTCAACAATGACACTAACAATTAAATATTAAAAACCATATATCTCAAAAAAACCATATATATCAATTCCTAAAATATATTAAAATTAATATATCTCAAAAAACCAAGACGGGTATTTCCTTGCTTTGCCTTAGACATTTTGAAATAAATCATAATTCCTGAAATATATAAAACAAACTGTTAAACCCTCTTTTATTATTATTATGGGTATTTCTGAGTCCCACATCGGAATACTCCTTTGTACATTCCACATTCTCATTCTATAAAAGAAGGTCCCCACCTCACCTTGAAGGTAAGGGGGTTTCTCAACCTACATGGTATCAGAGGGTACCTAATCCTGAATTCTCTTTTTTTCCCTCCCCGCTCTTATTTGCGGTTTTCCAGCTACGTTCGGCCCGCCTCCCCGGTACATTTTGTGCACCTCTTTCCCCGGCACCTCTTGCCTGGTCTGGCTCCCCAGTGCGCCCTCCCTCAAGGTGGCTGCTTCCCCTGTGCGCGTTCCCTCCTTGCTGCGGCACCTCCCCACGGCGACCCTCTCGTCGCCTCGTCCGGCTTCCACCCAAGCGCGACGCTGCTCTGTCTGGATCCCGCACACCATACCGGTCCTTCTCGGCACCTGCGGCCCTGCCAAACCTCCCGTCGCTTCCCATCGCCCGCCTCCTCACCAACTTCCGCCTTCCCCGGTGGTCATTCCTGCTCCCGCACCTACGCGCACCGGCTCCCGCATCTCCCGGCGACAGTCCCGATCCGCAGCGCCTCTCCCGCAACTGCTCGCACCAGCTCCTGAATCTCCTGGCGCCTGAACCAGTCCGCATCACCTCTCCCAACCATCCTCCTGTGTGTGCAACACCTCCCACAGCTTCCCCGGCGGCCCTCCCTCCAGCCTGAGCAACTTCATTGAGCACCCACCCCACCCACCACTGCACGTAGTATTCCCGCCGGCCCATCCCTCCTGCCTGTACCGCTTCATCAAGCATCGGCCCCGCCCTCCTCTGCAAGAAGCACGCACAACCATCCCAATGGCCTCCTCTGTGCACGGCTACCACCCAGCCGTGACCCGGTCCACAAAGACTAGCCCTGTATACTCCCTCCAACCGAACTGGCTCTGTCTAGGCACACCGGGCTCCTCCCGGCTCTTCTTCAGCCCAGCATTCTCAGCTTCCCGACATGCCCAACGCCTCCCTAATTCTAGCGCTTCCCCCTACTGCGTCTTCGACCGCCGCACGCCGCCTCCATGGCCGACTCCTCCCCACTACCTCAGATGATTACTGCTTCTACCCACCTTGTGGATGACCGGTTGGACTCCACAAATTTTTTCATCTGGCAGAAGACTGTTGTGATGTCCCTGACTGGGATGGACCTCGATCATCACCTTGAGGATCCTCCCCCGGCTTCGACTGACCCCAAATATCATACCTGGAAGATTGCTGACAGCAAGATCTTCGCTCTGCTGGTCAATTCCATGGAACGGTTGGTCAAAGATGTCACACGTATGACAAATACCGTCAAAGAGCTCTGGGACTCCCTAAATATCATGTATTCTGAGACCAAAAACCTGGCTCGGGTGTCCGATCTCCTTCAGCGATTGTCCCATGTTCGACAGCAGGACCAGTCCTTTACCGCCTACTTCATGGAATGGAAAGGGCTCCGTGATGAATTGCAGGAGTTGTGGCCCATTCCACAAACACCGATAGAAGCTCAGACTCAGTGGGACCAACTCTGCATCTTCACTCTTCTTAGCGGCCTCGCTCCGGAGTTTTCCACCATGGAAACCGAGCTGTTTGCTAGCCCTTCGACGCTGGAGATCCCGCAGGTTTATCATAGGCTGAGCAAGGCCCAGCGGGCTCTTCCTTCTCCCGCCCCCATTATCGATCACTCAGCTCTCATCAGTCATGGCGGTGGCTGCTCCTCGGGACCTCGTGGACATGGTCGTGTGGAAGGTCATCGACATCCCCTATTTCAACATTGTGGCAAGGATGGCCACTCGATTGACCGATGTTGGGTCCTGCATGGACATCCAGCTCAGCGCCCGCGGCAGGGCCAGACAGCGGTCCAGGAAGCGCTGTCGGCAGTCGCCACTCTTCCTCATTCTCTGGACCTGACTATGGCCGACATCCGGCTGACTCATGATCCTTGGGCCTCTGCCGACCCCGTCCCATCCTCAGCTTCTCTGGCCCATTCTACTCGTTCTGCTGCCTTTGTCGGCCGTCGCTCCCCTACATGGATGCTGGACTCAGGTGCCTCTGACCACCTCACCAGTGATGCTGTTATGCTGACCTCTTACTGCCCTTATGTTGGTTCCTCATACATCATTGTCGCTGATGGCTCCACTATCCCCATTGCGGGCTTCGGCGCATGCTCCCTGACTCTGTCGATTCACCTACCCTCTGTGGCACATGTGCCCCGTAGTCTATTTAATCTTCTTTCAATCAGTAAGCTGACAAAAGATTATAACTGTGCTGCCATATTTAACTCCTCTGGTGTTGTTTTTCAGGAGCAGACAATGAACCGGGAACTTGGTAGAGGCCGACTTCGGGATAGAGTCTACATTTTCGATGGACCAACAACCATTTCTTGCTCGTCTAGCTCTTCTTGAGCATTGGATATTCAATCCCAGTTGGGGCACCCGCTGACATCCATCACCTTTTTCCAGAATTTAGTCGGAGTCTTTCTTTTCATTGTGAGTCATGTACTTTTTCAAAACATCATCGCACTACATACATTCCTCGGGTGGATACACGGGCCTCAAACCCTTTTGATCTGGTTCATTAAGATGTTTTGGGTCCTTGTACCATTTCGAGTCATTTGGGATATAAATACTATATATCTTTCATCGATGATTATTCGCGAATGACTTGGCTTTACCTCCTTCAAGAACGCTCTGAAGTGTTTTCCACCTTCCAAACCTTTTACAATGAAATTCAGAACCAATTTTCTACATCTGTCTGAAGTATCTGCTCAGACAATGGGCGTGAGTATATCTCCACTTCCTTTCGGCAGTTTCTCCAGACGAAAGGCATCCTTCATTAGACCTTATGTCCTGATACACCCCAGCAGAATGGCGTGGCCGAGCGGAAACACAGACATATTCTGGAGACTGCTCGTGCCCTCCTCTTTCACCGACATGGGCCTCTACATTTTTGGGGTGATGCCATTCTCACCACCACCTACCTGATAAAACGTCTTCCTTACACTATCCTTCAGGGGGAGACTCCTTTTCGGACTCTATTCTCCTCCCTCCCTCTTCACTCCCTTTCCATTCGTGTGTTTGGATGCCTCTGTTACGTTCGCGACACACGTCCAGGTCTCTCCAAACTCACTCCCAAATCTCTCTGCTGCATCTTTCTAGGCTACTCCCGCACTCAGCGCGGATATCGTTGTTTCTCCCCCGACCTACGACGGTATGTCATCTCGACCGACATTGCTTTTTTTGAGATTTATCTGTTCTCCAATCCTTCTCCTCATCCTGACCCTATCATCGATGATTGTCTTCCTCACCTCATCCACCCTCCACTGGTGTCAACCCCTGTTGACACCCATTTTGGTCAGGTCTACTCCCGACGTCCATCGACTGTATCCCCCGACCCGGCCAATGACACAGATGCTCCCGCTTCGTCTGGTGCTCCTGCTCCGCCACCCGAGGACGTGCCCATTGCCCTACGGAAAGGTACTCACTCCTGCCAAAATACTCCTCTATTTGTATCTTCATACAGGGGTCTGTCTACTCTGGAGACAGTTTCTATACCTCGCACAGTTGGTGAATCCAAATCTCACCCCGGGTGGCTAGCTGCAATGCGGGATGAATTGCAGGCTCTGGAGGAAAACCACACTTGGGATCTTGTATCTCTTCTAGCAGGAAAACAGGCAGTGGGAAGAAAATGGATTTACACCGTCAGGATGAATCTCGATGGCACTCTCCATCGCCTCAAAGCCCGCCTTGTGGCCAAAGTCTTCACACAGACTTACGGTATTGACTACTTTGATACCTTCTCACTGGTTTCCAAGATGGCCTCTATCCGATTATTCATCTCTCTCGCCGCCCATCATCATTGGCCTCTTCATCAATTGGATTTAAAGAATGATTTCCTCCATGGATTCCTTGAGGAAGAAGTTTATCTACAGCAACCCCCCGGATTTTGTGCCTCCGATGCTGAATCTCGAGTCTGTCGTCTGCACCGCTCTCTTTACGGCCTCAATCAGTCTCCTCGTGCTTAGTTTGGCCGCTTTAGCACGGTCGTCACCGACTTTGGGATTTCTCGAAGTATGAAGGACCAAACTGTCTTCTACAGGATGACCACCCATGGCTGCATCCTATTGGTCGTATATGTGGATGATATAATCATCACCGGCAGCGACTCGGTGGGTATCACCCATCTCAAGGCCCATCTTCACCAACACTTACACACTGAGGATCTAGGTCCTCTCACATACTTCCTCAGCATCGAGGTTTCCTATTCTTTGGACACCATCTCACTCTTCCAACGGAAGTATGCATTGGATATATTGTAGGATGCTTGGCTGACTCAGGCCACTGCGGTCGACACTCCTCTAGAGCCTGGGGAACGGTCTCTTTATGCCTCCTCGACACTGTATCCATATCCCAAGCAGTACCATCGATTGGTGGGAAAACTCAATTATCTCACCATGACTAGACCCGACATTTCCTGTGCGGTTGCCAAAGTGAGTCAATTTATGGAGCATCTGACCACCTCTCATTGGGATGCTATCATCCGCATCGCCAAGTACATCCAGCGAGATCTTGCCCGTGGTCTTCGCTACTCCCAGCATCCTCATCATCATATTGAGGCCTTTTGAGATGCTGATTATGCTGGTTGCCTTGCCACTCAGAAATCTACCTCTGGGTTTGTCATATTCTTGGCAGACAACCTCATTTCTTGGCGCAGCAAGAAACAAATGGTCGTCTCTCGCTCTAGTGCCGAGTCTAAGTACCGTACCATGGCCACCGTCACTACAGATATCCTTTGGCTTCGGCCACTCCTCCGGGATCTTGGCTTCCCTTAGCATACTTCTTCTCACATATGGTGCGATAATTAGGCAGCCACTAAAATTGCTTTGAATCCCGTCTTCCATGAATGCACGAAGCATATTGAGGTGGACTGTCCCTTTCTTCTCCACCACCTAGAGCATAATCATGTCCATTTAAGCCATATTCTGACAGTGGACCGGCTTGATGACATCTTCACCAAAGGCCTCCCTGGTGTTTGCCTCACTTCGCTCAGTTCCAAGCTGGGACTCCACAACATCTAACGCCCAACTTGAGGGGGAGTGTGTCTTGGTCTTGTATGATGTCATATTTCTTTTTTGTGGGACTCGTTGTCCAAGATGGGCATGTCCATCTTGAGGGGGATTGTTAAATCCTCTTTTTATTATTATTATGGGTATTTTCGAGTCCCACATTGGAATACTCCTTTGTACATTCCGCATTCTCATTCTATAAAAGAAGGGCCCCACCTCACCTTGAAGGTAAGGGGGTTTCTCAACCTACACAAATAATTAAAAATTGAAAACCATATATCTCAAAAAAACAATAAACAAATAAATAAAAAAACAAAACATAAAAAAACAGGAGGAAAACACAGCATTAAAAATAACAACAGGAGTAATTTGAAAACAAATAAGCGGCAAGCAACATAAATAAAATTGAATTGAAAATAAAAAAAGTTATTGATTTGCACAGAAGGTGCGCTTGCCCTGAACAACATCGCGTATCTGAGTCGCGGTGGTTGAGGGAGCTTAGCTGGGTCGTGGTCGATTGGGTCACGACGGTCGAGGGATCTCAGTTTGGTCGTGGTAGTCAATGTGGTCCAATATTGGCTAGGCCGCTGCGCTCATGGGAAGAGTGTTGCATAGAGTCGAAAGGGGAGGTCGTTGTTTGACCTCAAAAGAGGTATTTTCAATCGGGGTGTAAGAGTTGGCAGGTTAAAAAATACAAAAAAAATAAAAAAGGTGCAATGGCGCCCGCCATTGGCGCAACATGGCGCGCGCCATTGCGCAATATGGCGGACACCATAGTGATCCATCTTAGATGATCCATGGTGAAGCCATGGTGTGGTGCACCACTCCCTGGCGCTAGCCATGGCGCAATAACATGCCATAGCATGCGCCATTAATAACTATGCTCATTACCAAATGGAACCAGCAGAGCTTCGAGACATTAAGGTTTAGTTGGATGATCTAGAATCTAAAGGCTTCATACAACCGATTACATCTCTATTGTGTTCTCCAGTTCTCTTCGCCAAAAGGCTGATGTATCTTTGCTTTTATGTGTGGACTATTGGAGGTTAGACCAGATGGTGTTCAAGAACCGGTATCGCCTTCCATGCATTGATGGTCTTTTCGATCAATTGAGAGGTGCTAAATATCTTCTTCACGATTGAATTGAGATCAGAATATCATCAGTTAAGGGTGAGACTATCAAACATACCTCAGACTACTTTTAGGAGCATATATGGATTATTTGAATTCGTAGTGATGTCGTTTGTGTTGACTAAGGTGCATGCGGTATTCATGGACTTAATGAATATAATTTTTCATCTATTTCTATATCAGTTTGTGGTTGTTTTGTTGAAAATATCTTAGTGTACTCCCAGTCATCAGATGATCATGCTAAACATATTGACATAGTTCTGAGTATATCGAGAGAGCACCAACTTTACACCAAGCTAACTAAATACAGTTTCTAGAAAAATAAAGTGTACTTTTTGGACCATTTCATCTCAGAGGCAGGAGTCTCAGTGGACCCAGATAAAGTCACAACTATGGTATCTTGATAACCACCCAAGAAGGTCTTCATAATTCAGAGATTGCTGGGTTTAATAGATTATTACCAGCATTTTATATAATATTTTTCTTGTTTGTCATCACCATTGTCTAGGATTACCAAGAAAAGGGGTGAAGATTGTTTGGTCTGATTCTTGCGAGAGAGATTTTCAAGAGATGAAACCAACAACCATCCTCACTTTACCTATTCTGGGTAAAGAATATACCGTGTACTCTGACACATCTGAAGTTGGACTTGGAGAAGTTCTACTGCTAAAGGATTGTGTGGTTTCTTATGGCTCCAGGCAGCTGAGACTGCATGAGAGGAATTTCCCTACTCATGATCTGTAGTTAGTTGTAGTGATACATGCCCTGAGATGTTACACTATCTCATGCGTGAGAGCTTTGTGGTATACACAGATCACAAGAGCCTTGAATACAACTTTTCATAGCGGAACCAGAACCTTCTGTAGCGGAGGTGGGTTGAGTATCTGCAGTCTTTCTACTTTGAATTGACATATACACCAGGTAAGGGCAATGCCGTTGTCGATGCTTTGATCTGAAAGACACATATAGAGGTATTACAAGAGTCTTATGATGAGTGGAGAATAATGGTCCTCTTTGCAGACATGCATCTGGATGTTCAGAAAACTCAGGGGTAAGTAGCCCTGACTTCAACATCTGTTATACCCGTGCTTTTGGACCAGATTAAGACTGAGTAGTTATATGATCCAAAGGACTCAGTTCTGAGGGTCATATTATATGGTAGGGAGACACCATCATGATGGTATCTTGGCAATGACAATTCTCTTTTATTTTGTGGCTGGGTATGGGTTCCTATGGGCTTACATGAGGAGCTGATGAGGGAGTTTCATGCTTCTAGATGTGCAGTGAATCCTGGTTTGACAAAAATGTATCGTGATCTGTGTAGACAGTACGAGTGGTCAGGAATGAAGGAGGTGGAAAGCTTTTCGGATAGATCCTTCACTTGTCAGTAGGTGAAAACTAAGCATCAAAGACCAGCTGGGCTTTAGCAGTCTTTTCCCATTGTTGAGTGGAAATGGGATGATGTCACAAAATATTTTGTGATAGGATTACCCAGGACGACTCATAAGAATGATGTTGTATGAGTTGTTGTGGATCAACGGACCTATTCGAGAAACCTTCACAGTTGATGATCTGGGCAGCCTTTACATGCGTGAGGTGGTTTGATTTCATGGTGTTCCGATGAGTATCATTTCAGATAGAGATCATCATTTTACATCACATTTCTGGAAGGGTCTTTAGAAATCTCTGAGATCATGAGTTCTTTATTCTATCATCCATAGACTGATGATCAATCTGAGCAGACTATTCAGATTTTGGAGGATATGTTTCGACTCCATGTTTTGTATTTTTCTAGTTCATGGGAGAAACATATGATACTTGTGGAGTTTGTATATAATAATACCTTTCAAACATCAATTCAAAAGAAACCTTTTGAGGCTTTGTATGGAAGGCTGTGTCGTTCGACTCTTTGTTGGCTGGAGTCAGGTGAGTCAATACTTGTTGCACCTAGTCTCGTACAGGAGACATTTGAACAGGTCTAGTTGACCAGAAAACGGTTGGTGACCATGCATAGTAGGCATAAATCATATGATAACCATCATAGACAACCTCTAGAATTTGATGTTGGTCATCATATTTTTATTTGGGTGTCACCTATGTTGGGGAAACGTAGTATTAGGAAACATGTAAAGCTAACACCCAGGTTTGTAAGGCCATTTGAAATAGGGGCAAGGGTTGGTCTAGTAGCGTACTATTTAGCCCTTCCACAACACTACGGTTTCATGCATGATGTGTTCCACATGTTGCACCTAAGGAAATATCATCCAGACTTCCCAATAATCACTCTGTTACACAGTTTATACAGCATCTTCTTGAATTTCAGTAATCCAAACAAATTAATGCTATGTTGTAGGTCGCTTGTGTTGAACTATTACATGTTGTTTAGAGGGATCGCAATAACTCTGTTCATAGGCATGCAATCTTTGATGAAGCCACTATAGTTAGCATTATTTTTGTGGCCATCCAAAATGCCAATTAACTAATTAATGAGAATTGTAACACCTCGGTCAGGGAGTTTATGATTCTCAGGAACTTAAAGGTTGCAGGTTACTATCCCAATCCAAGGGGTATAATGGAGGTGATATGGACTACCCCCTTCACTGGATGGTTAAAATTAAACACGGATGGGGATTCCAAAGGAAACCCGGGACCCTCAGGTTTCGGGGTTATTTTCAGGGATCAATAGGGGAGGTTGTGACGTGTAGTTATGGTCCTTGTGGGCATGCTACAACATTGGAAGCTGAAATGATGGCACTCATAAGTGCGGTGGACATCGCTTTCCGACGACATTGGAACAACATTTGGTTTGAATGTGACTCAGCCATGGTGGTTCATGCAATTAGGATGGGTCAAACAAGACTGTCATGGAGACTGGCAGGTAAGTGGATAAATTGTATTGACAAGATCTCCTCTCTGAACTACTTTATCACACACACCTTCCGGGAGGCGAATTACATTGCAGATGGACTTGCAAACAAAGGGGTGTTGGAAGAAGGGAGCATACACAACAACACTATTCCTAATGACATGAATCCTCTTCTTACTAGGGAAAAATGTAAAATGCTTTTATTCCGACTCGTGTAATGTTTTAACTTTCTCAATTTAAGAGCCTCCGCGCTCATTTTTCTCAAAAAAAATCCAGACTTCCCATATAATAGATAGTAAAAGATGTCAAGCTTTATGCTGATGCATCTTTTGAGGATCATCCGATATGGGTTGCAGATCGTAGTGAGAAATATCTTCAGGGTAAGACTATATCATTGGTTCATGTGTAGTGGCAGCCTGAGGAAGTTCAACATGAGACCTAATAGAGGGAGTCTGATATGCGAACGTAGTGGCCAGACTTGTTCGCTGAGACCTCATAATGATTCTTGGAGCAGCTTGGGGACAAACTATTATAAGGTGGGGAGGTTGTAAGATCCCATCTTTTTCAAGGTACCTCTCTCTCTATGTTTTTCATTAATCCTTTATTTTTGTTTTATTTTCATCGCGAAAGTCATTTACTTGAATAAATGCAATCTTGGGTTATAAGGAAACTTGAGAAAGACTAGAGAGTATCCGCATGAAGAGGTTTGTTGGAGAAAATGACTTAAAGTTTGGGTATGTATTCTTGTTTGAACTAATGGAGTCCTGGTGTAAATGGGTTAAGTGTTTCACGGGTTCTTAGTGAGTTGAGAAGATTTAAAAGAGGGTTGGATTGTTTAAAAGAGAAATGGTCTGAAAAACCAACTGCAGGACATTTTCACGTCATGTAATTAGTGGAGGGTTTTAATAAAATAATTCGCGGTAATGATTTTTTCGATGAATTCCATTTAAAAAATTTACATGACATGTAACTATTCCACACGTAGTGTTAATGCCTGACCGGAAGTTTTAAACATGATGTGCAGCTGATTTTCATTCTAATCTACTGCTTCTCCTCACCTATCAACCCTTGGGCTTCCTCTAGGCAATTTTGGGGTGCCAAATTCCCTTTCGGACATCCCGTTTATGTGATCAATCCTTGGTAAGTCTTTTTGGGTTTGATCTTGATCATTTTTTATGTAGGAACCTATTTTCAACCATCTGTACCATCGTCCTCATGGGCATTTTTCTTTGGAAGCATTGTTAGATTATCAGTTAAATGTAGGGGGTCTAAATCTAAACCCTATGGTTTAATATTTTCCAAGTTTATGCAATATCGTGATTGAACTATTGTTGCATGTGCCCAAACTTAATAAATGAATACATGAGGTTATTTCATGATTTCTTTTGGATTTAAAATGGATTTTAATTGGCTAATGACTTAATGTATGTTTAAAATGACATGTCACCTTGGGTGATTTCTTGTTATAGAATACCTAAATTGAGGCTTATTTCTTAGTGATATAATTGTTAATCAATTGTGAATTAAATTTCAAGGGACATATGAAAGAGAATGATGATTCTCATAATTAACCATTGAGAAATGTAATGTGATATTGTGATATTCATGATGTTTGACATAGATTGTGTTCTATGATGTAATGCTTATATATCGGGCTTAACCTTGACAATTGCACACTTATATGTTGTAATGATAATATTGAGCGGGCTTGGACTAGTCCATGCAATAATGATTATAGAGAGCGAACTATCCCTAGTTCCATGTTATAATGCTTATAGGGATTTGACAATAGAATGTTGTAATGCTTATAGGGCTTTGAACCATATTGATTGTTGTGACTATACCATGGGTATATGGTTGTGGTTGGCATGGTCATAAGACATGCTCAGAGATATTAGGGCATGATGTTGAAGCATGTTATTTTATCTTGGTTATATGGTTGTGGTTGACATGGTTGTAAGACATGCTTAGAGATGTTTTAGCATAGAGATGTTCCAGCACAGAACCAGAGCAGGTTGTGGTGGTATTTATTTAATTGTTGAATTAATTAATACACATTTTTATTGTTTTATTACATACACTTATTGTAATACTAGTTTTGTTTAGACATGGTGGTGTAGACCTACCATGTTATACTCACCCTATTCGGGTTGCCGTTTGTGATGCAGAAATGTCAAGAGTCACAGTGATATAAAAAATGATTCACAAGATATTAAAAGGGAATGAAGAAGAAGAAGATCTAGACACAAAGATTTACATGGTATGGGAAATATTCCCTATGTTCACAGAGAGGAAGAAATTCACTATAATTCGGGAGCACCAAATTTCCAGGAGTATCAGAGTTTCTTACACACACAAATTTTATCCCAAAATGGGCTAATAAAATGGATGGAACACTATTCCATCAACTGTCAGAAAGTCCATTGTACTTTTGACTTGGGTGGCCGCCTTTCACTGTAGTGACGTGGACTTCCAACCGTCTTTCATTGTAGCACAATGGACTTTCTGATGGTTGTTAGAATAATGCTTCATCCTCAACATTATCCCATTTTGGGCTAGGGATTTGTGTATGATAACTCTGAGAAACTCTTGTAATTATTTCTCCCAAGATATAGTGAAGTTATGCCTCTATGTGGATGTAGGGATTATTCTCAAACCACGAAAATATTTGTGTTCTAAGTGTTTCATTTTTTTCCTTCTTACTCTTTTTTGAATTGTTGTTTTGTCACTGCGACTCCCGACGTTTCCGCATCAAAACAAGAGTTTGGTATTTTAAGCTTGACATGTCTGAAGAAGTTGAATTTCAGAAAAGGGAGAGTTGACAACAATCTATACATCAAAGATGATAATGAGGTATTTCTCATTGTTATTGTTTATTTTGATGATAAATTTTTTTTGAAAATGATGAATGAGTTTTTGAAGAGTTTTCTAGTGAAATGAAGAAGTTTTTTGAAATTTCTATGCTTAATACTTTCTTGGTTAACAAATTTATCAAGAAAAAGATTATATTTCTCTATATCAATAGAAATATGCTAATGAAATGTTGAAAAAGTTTGTTATGGAATATTCAAATTCTATCTCCACAATAATTTTAGTTGGGACAAAGTTAGCAAAAGATGGACTAGGAAAGGATGTTGATCCAAGGGAATTCTGAAAGTCGATTGAAAGTTTACTTTATTTGACAGCTTCATGATTGGTCATTTTGTATGTTATTACACTTTTTTCTAGGTATAAAAGTGTACCTAAATAGTCCCATGTTTTTTGTGGAAATAGAATACTTACATACATCATAGACAAAACAAATTTTGGATTGAAATATGACAACAAAGAGAAGTTTGATCTGTTTGGTTATTCAGATGCAGATTGGGCAGGTTGTGTTGTTGATAAGAGATCTACATATGGTGGAGATTTCTTTCTTGGAGAAAGATGTTTTTGTTAGCATTCAAGAAATAAAAATTCAGTAACCTTGATCACATCTTAGGTTGAATATGTGGCTTCCAATCATGCCTCAACACAACTTACATGGATGAAGACTCAACTAGAAGATATGAAAGTTGAAGTGGCGTTAACCTTTACTTTTGGGATGTGATAATCAAATTGAAATTAACCTTTCAAAAAATCCAATTCAATATTCAAGGTCTAAACACATTGATATCAAATATCACTTTATCAAAGAACTAGTGGAGAAAAATGATATGAAGTTGGAATTTGTTTCTACAAATGAGAAAATTGAAAATATGTTCACCAAGCCATTGTGGAAGGAACCTTTCCAGAATCTTAGCTTGTAATTGGGCGTTCAACCTCATTTTTTACAGGGGTAAGGTATGATGTATTTGTCCCCTCTCGTCTTTGGATATTGTTTCCAAAGGAGGAGAATAATTGATAACATAAATCTTTCCTTGATGTTTTCCTTCCTATAGTTTGACAAAGGGAAAGTATGAAATGTAGGGGGAGTATCCAATGATACATATTATGTTTTTGGGGGAAGCATATATTTAGAGAGTTCTTAAAAGGGGTAAGCCATTATTTTAGTGTGTGAACTGTTTTAATAGTTTATTGTAAGTTGTTGCATATCATTTATTCAATGTTCTTGATTCCTACATCGAGTCCACTCATGTAGGTTTAAAATTATTGAATGGATATTCATTACCAAGTTTTTAGCATTTAATAGTGATTTATGTTTCTTGGTCGCCAGAAAAATCCAAAGAGGGCGATTTTCGAGTCTAAGTGTGATGCTATGCAAGTTTTGTTCTGTGAAGAATTATATAGATAAATTGAGAGAGTAGAAGAGGAAGAAAATGAAGTTGTTGTGGATATTGGCACAAAGAGAAAAGAAGAAGTGAATCACTACTTCAATAATTAAAGGCTATGGTTCGAAGACTTTCTTGTTGAAATCATATTTTTTGTATTCATTATTTTAGTGTGGGATGCACTATATCACAATTGGGAGACTTGATGTTATACGAGTTCAAGGATAAACCCTACTCACTGTACCTACATGTTGAATCTAGTAGGTTGTATGATCTCGACAGAATCTAGATCATTCCTAGGACCAAACTTCTCATTTTGAGAGGTGAACATGGTAAATATATTGTTCCCTTCTTCTGTGTGCGTGTTTAACAAAAATCAAAGTTCACTTTGGTGACAAGGGTTGTTTTCACCTAGATAACATAAAAGATTTGGAATCATTGATTCATCCCCCTCTCAGTGATTCCTCATTGATTCAGGAGGTGCCTTTTCACCAATCATAAAACTAGAAAGTTCTTGGCTGGTATTTCTTTTCACTATAGCTTGATCGCCTATGCATTAGTCTCTTGGTTTGCATGCAAACATGATCGGAGTTCCCATCCATTTAAGAGGCCCAATGTCGACTCCTAAAAAACGCACTTATCGAGTTCATCCACCAGATTTATGTTCCCATGGAGGATCTTTTGTTCCTCACTGATGGTCATGCTAATAAGTCTAATTTACATGATAGCTTCAATGCAATATATATTTGGGGTTGGGCACCCTGGGAATAAGATACAACTGACCAAGCTATCCTTCCAATAAATGATATTACCATGTCTCACCACCCACCACAACTTTTTCTTTAGAATATCCATCTACTCAATTATGTAGCATTCTAGGATATACATTCTCCTCTTATTCTACCTATCTTATCCATTCTTACCCATACCTGTCTTTCATAAATCTCACCCATAAGGATTTTCCTTCGATGATATCCCAAACCAGCCTCACATCGCCCGCATGCTCTGCATGGCCCTCAACACACTTCTTAAATTAATACACCCTTCATATTTTGGCTTCACAATCCTCTTCCAACAAGCCCAATGTCATCTTCTTCTTTTGTTGGTGTCCCATATGACAGTAGTCATGATTTTTTTAAAGTTTTTTGTTGGTTACCTTCAGTGCCTTGATAACTTAGAGAATGTGCATTGGTATGGATGTAAGGACACTGTTCACCAGTGTTATCCTTAACCCAAATGTGAGAAAATGATTTTTCTATTTGCAAATGTGGCCTGTGATGTGATTGATGATTCATTCGATTAATTCCTTCCTAATTTTTCAATTTGAGATGGGTACCCCGAGACATTCCATCGGTAGCTTCCACCTTTGTATTCCTATCTTATCTTGTATGATTTTGCTATGCATGTACAAATAGTTTTTTAAAATACACACACCACCCTTTCCCTAGTTAACCTGTTGGCCACTCTAGTTGTCGTAGGACTCCATAATCCTGTTGAAAATGTTGATTAATCCTTTCCTGTCATTAATGAAGAACAACATGTCGTCCGCGAACATGAGATGAAAAACAATTCCAGTACCTAACCTATTTCTATAAGGTAAGATCTCCCCCTTGTCTATGCCACATTTGATGTTCCTGATGAGGGCCTCTTGTGCCATAATGAATAGGCCAAGGGACACTGGATCTCCCTGTATTAATCCACACAATTTCTTGAAAAATACAAAAACTCTCCACATTATAGAAATGGAGAGACACAAAGGCCCATAACATCTTAAGAATAGGTCACAAATCCACTTCTTGAAAACAAATTGTCTCATAAACCTCACAATGAAACCCAATTATTTCGGTCGTATGCTTTATCCATGTCCACTTTTATCATAAGGTTATATTCAAGTGTCCTCTTGTTAATGTCATCCACCATCTCTTTGTAAATCCCAAACACCCCTTGTATGATCCGGCCTTAGATGAACCCATGTTTTTCATCCAAGATGAGTCTTGGAATAACATATCCAAGTCTTTTATTCATCAGACAGGTGAGAATCTTGTAAGAGATGTTGCAGAGGCATATAAGTCTATACTGATTGATTGCAATTGGATCTTTAACTTTTGGGATTAGAATAACTGTGGATGTGCACACTGCCCATGTATGCACTCCACCTCTAAAAATATTGAACACCTTCAATCACCTGCACCTTGATGATGTCCCATACAACCATGTAAAATGAGTCGTGGAAACTGTCGGGGTCGGGTGCACTTTCCAGCTTTATGTTGGAAATGGCTTCCTTGATCTCCTTCTCTCCTAGTATGGCCTCCATGTACTCATTATCCCTATCCTCCCCCAGTCTGGGTATGTGGTGAAGGAAGTTTTCCTCTTTGTTTTTCCCCAGAACCCTTCCTCTATTGTTGTGAAGTGTTCTTTCTAGAAGGTCCTCAAAGTGTTTCACGGATAGCTTCCATGCCACCTCCACATCTCCCATATGTGAGCAGTCCTTGAGCCTAAGGTTGATCATCGACACCTTCTTCTCCTTCCCATGCGTCTGAAAGTAAGCAGTGTTTCTATCCCCCTCCCTAATCCACAGAGTCATCGACCTTTCCCTCACAATTCTTTCGATTTCCAGCAGCTTATCCCGCAGTAGATTTTGTTTTCTAACCATATTGGAAAATGAGTTTTCATCCCAATTCTCCTAAAGACTCCCCTCTATCCTTTAGACGTATTTTTTGATCTCCTCTAGGCTAGATTCACTTTCTATTCTATTATAGTTCCACTCTTGTAAGTCCTTCAACCATTGGATATGATTGGTTAACCCCACCCACAAGGATCCCTACACCGGTTTTTCTCACGAACTCCTTGCTATCTGTATTAAGCCTTTGTACCGTGTCTAGCTAGCTAAATAGAAGTAGTGGTTGCCTCTCCTTCCATAACTCTTTAATTTCACCATGAGGGGTGAATGATCTGACAACTAACGAGTAAGGTGCATAACAGAGGCTTGGGGGAAGGAATCAATACCTTGTAAGTTGGATAGAAATTGGTCTAGTCTGCTCCAAATTCTCCGATTTCCTTTTTGATTATTGCACGAGGTGAACATCTCTCCCAAGAAGCCCATATGCATTAGCCCATTGTGAGTCACAAAATCTCTGAAGTCTTGCATTGCACTGTTAGAATACACCACTGCTCCTTTATTTTCCAATGTCTCTTGTCCTTTCCACTACCTCACATATTTCATATACAAATGAGAAGAAGAAGTTGGTCCCCACCCCCAGTAATCACTCTAGTAGATATGTGTTGAGATGAGGAATCCACTCATTCCACAAAACACCGTTCTTCCAGAAAATCCATACGTGGGTGTTATATGGATTCCCATGCATAAATTCTGAAAAATCAATTCTCTTTGTGAAAGAGGAAATGTTGTTCACATTTTTATTGGGTTCCAGGATGGCCAGCACAGAAACCTAGTTCCTTTGAACTTCATTAGAAAGTAATGCACTGTTTTCCTGATCCCCATAATCCTTGGCGTTCCAAATGAGGATGGAGATCATTGGGAAACTTGGGTGGTAGCCTTGCGGCATAGGGATCCATTAGGTTTATCATCTCTACGCGAAGAGATGAGAGCCTCTTTGGTTTTGGCACGGGTGAGCCTGTAGTCGTCCACCGACGATGGGACATTCTTCAGATTACCGCCCTTCTTAGATGTTGAGGATGCTAAAGTCTCCACCTCGGCTTCTGAGTCATCGAAAGCAGCAAACCGATTTGGTGTGCACAATGGCTGGGGGCCGGGAACCTGACCTATCCTCTGGCAGGAGAACACCTAAGGCCAAAACGATGTCCGGAGCAACTCCCTTTGGTAGGAACTTCTTAAGGGTCGAGCTGGATGAAGGGACAAACACTGCATCACCCCCTGGAGTCGGGACACTCTTGCCTAAGATTATGAAGACCTCTGATTCTCTAGAGCGGCCCTGCTCTGAACTTGTCGGGGCTAGGGATATGACCCTCACTGGAGAGGGGCGGTCCTTAGGAGAAAAAGTGAAGGCAGCAGGAGAAGGAGAATGAACATTGGATGAAGAGTTAGTCAGGCACCCATGTCCAGGATCAACCACTCGCACTGTAGCAGTCACAAGCACCAGAGAGACAGGGGCCTGTCCAACCCCCATAAGAACACCGGCCTGGTGAGAGGACTCACCTATCTTGTTGGCAGCCATATGTTTCACTACCTTGAAGCCAGTCCTGAACCTTCAAATAGCTACAAAATGACCCTATAGATCACATTCCTCACAAAACCAGGGGAGCGCTTGGTTAGAAGACCCTTTGCGACCAGGCGAAGACTTCATCAGCCCAAACGAGAACGCATGAAGGAGGACCACTGACAGGTCCAGTTCCACGCAAATGTGAGCTAAGGAAGCGGTCTACAAGCTTTGTGTACCCTCATCTTCACAAAGAAAGAAACCCAGAGAATCTCCCACACTTAGTAAAATCGACAGTTTATGCAGCGGCAGTGGAAGGCCCAACAACCTCACCCAAACCATTGCCGAGCTCTTGTCCTTCTCTCTCATCCAAAGTCCACCTAGGGAGAGAGAACCTCCAAGTGCCACACAACTGTACTTCCTGGGGCTAGGCCTTCACGAAGTCCTCTATAGAGAAGAGATGAATACAGAAAGTACTTCTCGAGATCACTGACACTGTCGTTGGATGAATGAGTCCCCACGAGCCAAAGAAGGATCTTAAATAAGAGAGTGTCAGCTTCTCACATCCGAACATAGCCACTAAGGACCAGTGGTGATAATCCAAGTTCATGCCATGTTCAACCACTGAAAGATCCATCGCAGGAAGCCATGCACTTGAGCTGAGCACTGAGGCGCAAGTTAAATTCCTGCAATGATGGGCATTCGGGATAGGGGAGCCGAAGAAGAAGGACCGTCGAGTGTATCTTTAAAGGATCACACCCCCGTGGCTCCAGCCCTACTAGGGGAGGGGACCGTTGACATCAGCGGCACCGACGACACCGACAGCGGAGCCTTGGCGCCCTCCTCCAATGCCGGAGAGGGAAGAATCGTTTTTCCGGAGACCACCAGCAAGGCGTCGTACAAAGCAACGGTCGACTAGAAAGGGATGGTGGGGGATGCATTGGGTGCTCTCTTCAAATTTGAAAAATCTTCCTTCTAAACAATCCAATTTTTAAACAAGTAACAATTTTAATATTCAAAGACAAAACTAAAAGTTTACTAAAATTTTAGGGAGAGGAAAAAAACATCACTAAGAAAATTTAAGACATGTAAGTCTGTATTTTGTTCTCTTTAATTTTTCTAGAATTTAACAAAATATTTTAACTATTTCTAAGTTAGTGATAAAAATAATGACAGATAAAACATCTAATTTTTTTTGGTAATGGATTTTGAAGTATTTAAAGATATAATTTTTAAATGTCTATGAAATGTAAATTATCCACTTTTAACTATTTTATATTGATTTTATTTTGAAAATAGATATAGAAACAATTTTTCTCTAAATAGAGAGAAAATGAAATTTGTTTTTGAAAATTTTACAATATCCGTTCTAGAATCTATCTTAAAAGGTTTATCCATGTGTGTGGTTTTGTTTTTATTTTGTATACTCATTTTTCATGGAGACCTCTAATTTTTTAGGATTGACCCTCCCCCAAATAAACATGTTTTTAGGATTTTATTAATGTAGTGTTTGTTTATTTACAGTCTAAGATCAGTTTCTATAGCTGTTTTAAAATTGAATGTGAATTTTAGAGTCTATGTCAATTCACAGTTTTAGGTTACTTTGTGGAAGAAGCAAGGGGTAAAGAATGTTGCATAAAATTCCACACCACATCGTGGAATAACCTTTAAGATTATGCCTAACAAACCCTAATTAACCATCTATCCCAAATCCCACTACACCCAATCTTCCCTCCCACGCTTAGAAATCAGACCCTTGATAGCAACATTCTATCCTATCAACTGCCCTAAAAACCTCCTCAGCCATACTTTCCATCATTCCACACCTCCCCCGAGCCCAATCCTCTCTCCACCAAATGACTTCCCTTACATCAATCCTAGTTTAAGTTTCCCCTAAGAAATCCCTTTGGTTTACTAATTTATGTGGCTCTCTTCCATCCTTCCTTCTCAATCTTCCTCCATAAATCCTTCTCCATCGGCTCCCGAAGAAATCCTATACCGCTTTACGACCCTCCAAACCCAGCTCTTTGAAGCCATTGTATAACTCCATGAAATCCTCAACCTTCAAGATGCCAAACAGAAGATCATTCGAGAAATTTGGGTGAAAGATTATGCAATTATATCATTTACAAACAAACTGAAAGATGATGATCATGTTCTTGACATGATCGTCGATGATTACTTGGAATATCGCCAGCCCAAGCTCTCAAAATATGAAGATGGCTCTGGAAGGACCTCCTCTTCCTTCACAACTTTTGCCCTGAAGATAAATATGTCAAACACTTTATCATAAGCGCATCGGATAAGTTACACGACCTTTGCACCACTAGAGTTCTGTGATGGACATGATCTCCTTCGCGGGGAACTCCCACCCACTCTGCAAGAAGAGAAATTGTGTGCTTTGGAGCTTTACCATTTTGAAGACCTCGATGTTGGTTTATCGAAAATGTTCACAGATGAGGAGAAAACAATCGGTGCCCTTACCGGGAAACCTGTTTCATTATAGGAATCAAACTGACTCTTCAATCTTCCATGGCTTTTGGGTTTGCATCCCCTAAGCATCATGGTACCATCTGGATGGAAGCTCAGGATGCCTGTTGAGTTTCCTAGTGATTTTCCAATTTTTCCCCTGGATGTATGGAAGTCTGGGGACCTGGTCCCATTGCTGGGGCTTGATTCCCTTCTTGTGCCTCCATCGAGAGGTGAGGAGCAACAGGTGTGGGTTGTTTCCAGTCTGGGGGTATTGAAGGATATAGATCCGATCGAGGTTCCATGGTTCAATATTGATATTCTTGGCCAGGACGATGAAAGTAGTGATTATAGTAGTAGGGACATTGGTAGCTCTGAGGATGAGGATTGATGATTATTTTTGTCAATTATGTTGTCAATTACTAATATGTAAGTTGCAGTTATTTCTTCTCTGGCAGCATGTATTAATTTTATGATTAATAGAATTTGGAGGGGGAATTTTCTAATGTTTTGAAGGTGACAATGTTATGTTCAAATTACCATCATCTCTATTTTTTATTCACTTTTTTTATTAATTTTCCCTTTATTTTTACCTTTATCATCTAAATCAGATGGAACTTGAGACATTTCCATTATCATAGTAAATATAATTTCACTAAAGCATGTAAAACTTTCTACTTGGTCTTCCTCATGTGATGCACATATCAAGTCCCAACTAATGATATCAAACAAGACATGGCTATTTTTTGATAAATTTAATCAGGTTCCTCAAATAATAATTTTAAAAGTGCGCATTTTCTATTATGTGTGTTTCTCTAGTTCTGAAGAATGATAATGGTGCAGTGACAGGAAAAATCCATATGCCTGATAAAATTTTATCAACTGAAACATATTTAGACACACTTGCTAGTTTTTTTCACTATTTGTTCCCTTCCATGGGACTTCTATTACCATATCATGCTTCAACATCATATGAAAAATAACCTAGCATTACCAATGATGTCACATGAACATTTTAAATATAGAATCAAAATTTTGGACAAATATGAGAGATCCAAGGGGAATCCATCCATTCTATACCATTGACTACAAAATCAGACAATGGTTTTGCAGAAAACATGCGCATGGGATTTTATGTTACATATTTCAATCTAAAGAATCACTCCAAAAGAATGAATATGAATAAATTATCTAAAATAGTAGGAGAAGGCTCGAGAGCACCAACACACTCCATGACAAGAGGGGGGACAATGCTGGGCGGGAGAGTTTAGAGGATAGAGGTGGAGTGCTCTTGAGGTCTTTCACATAGGATCTATGGCTGAGGAAGATGATGCATTGCTCGAGTCACCATCTTCATCTTATTCATAGGAGAAACACAACACTGGAGGAATCAATTAGGCTTGAGATTGGGTGAGGTGATTTGATAGACACGAAAGATGTGATTGGAAAGCAGCGCGATGCGGCATGCTTCGGTAGATGGGATATGTGTCGTGCAATGCACTTAAATAACAAATGAGATGGGTGGAACGCTTTGGTTAGTCTTAGTGGTGATGTAAATGCTTCGAGTGGTGTGGAGGAGAGCTTTTCAAATTGTGTGTGGTGGTCTGTGAGAGTTTGATTAGATTTATAAGATAATGAAGTACATTATTTGAGTACTCAAACTCAACTATATGTATATCTCGAGAAACTCAATCTCAAGCTTGGCATGAAAAAAATCAAATCGAATCCGAACATTTTCCAAGAAAAGACCAAGTAGTTTGTGAGTACCAATGTATATTTTACACCACTAATATATGTAATCAAAATGATGGAATTTGGGTGCAACAGAAGGGCTCAAGACTGGTATTTAAAAAAAATTGACTGAATATGTGTCGTAACAAAATATTCTACATAGCTATGCTTAGATATCCCAATGGATAGCATACAAAAATATCTAAGTACAAATAAATTAAACAAAATTATGCCTCATTAATTTGTGTGATCCCGACACAGTTCGCTCGGCACCAAAGTGTCATCACTTAAAGGATTAAAGTGAGGAACCATCTAGATTGTCCACACATGCCCCATGAAGCTCCTCATTTTTTGTTCTTTAATTCTAATGTGCTACCATGAAATATCTAAGGACTTTACAATGTTCATATGATCACGAGAAGAATTTGTGATCAATTCATGAAGCAAAATTGATTCGATATTGTTCTTCATTTTTATTTCTCACTCTAATGCTTGATAGAGATGATTTGAGATGAGTCATGCAACAAGAAACTTGGACCGTTCTATGGTCTAAAATATGGTTTTATATCTAGGTTTAAATTTTTTTATTGGACTTTATCCCTTAAAGAAAGATTTAAAGTGACACATTATTTCACAAAAGACTTAGTAAACTTGTTATATGTGTCTTGAATATTTCATCACTCACTTGGAACACTCTCTCATGTCACGTGATGAAATACGAACCATATATGTTTAACTAACCTCAAATAATTAATATTCGTTCAAAAAACTATTTTCTCATATTCACTTATATTAGATTAAATAATTTGTGAATATCATGAGAAATTAATTCAATTATTTTTATTCTAAACTTGAATAATATATAATTGAATTTATTTATTTGTTTACTTCAGATCATTTAGACTCAGACGTTCACCAACTCGCAAACATGGGGCCCACTTCTTCTAAAACTCCAATTCATCTAAATTGGTTGAAATTATAGAATACACTTTGTGTGTGACTCTCTAATCCCTTATATAAATAGCAGTGAGTCCTAATCATAGAAAAAGAACAAGATATAACAACATGTACTGACCCTTAAAGAGATAAAGATAAATCATAACAATGACAACCTTTCCCATGAACGTTTCCTTAAAGCCCATACAAGTGGTAGTGTATGACTATGGCATTTGTCTTTAATAGATTGGGTGGTTGAATGATAAACATTATCATTCAAGAATATATTTCACATCGGCTATCATTAACTAGTCGTTTCATATGATTAAACTGATGAGAGATGCATTCATGCAAGCATTGCGTGAACTAACAAACAGTTGCACCAAATGCATGCATTAACTCATAACGTATGAGTTAATGAATGATCATTCATGGAACATCCTTGAGGTAAATTTAAAGGGCTCTACTACGATGTGATGGTATATGAGATATTTCCCTATCCAGATAAAACTCCCACAACCCATAACACTCTTTTCCTACTTCCTTTACATGATGAGGCACTGAAATTTCATGGATGATGGAGGATCTTGCTCGAGCATCGAGGGATTCAGTAGCCCATGGATACCTCTGGAGGATAAATATATTTTGTTTTACTCTATGTGTGATCCTCATCAAACATATGTGATGGTGATAGTTGTAACAACCATCTTTGGTGTAAGTTATATTTATAGTTTCTTTATTTCCAAATTACACATGGTTTCATTTATTCTTACATGGTCAATCTTGGTATGAGTTTCTTTTCTTTCATTGGTTTAAAAAGTATTGTTAGATCCCTAACAAACCCAACAATGGTATTCGAGCTTTCCATGGGTTAATATTTATGAAATCATGATGATAAATGAAGAATATAAAATCGCATTCCATATCATACTCTTGTCATAACATACGATAAAAATATTTATCTTGTCCGATTGATTCATGACTTATGATATAGGGATATCGTAAGCAATGATTTAGTGAAAATACCATTGATTTGTATTACTAATAACATAAAAACCCTTTATATCATATCTTATGATTGCCTTGTGTTGTCATTTCAAAAATATATTGTCGTATCATATTTATGATATCAATGCATATCTTTAAATATTATATGATTGATGTGGAAACATTGGAATTTAGAGTGAAAAAAATTGTGAAACACATAAGAGTAAAAGGAAAAAAACAAAGAACAAGAACATGAAGATTTACATAGTTTTCGAAATAATCCATACATCCACAGAGAGGCAGAAAAAACTTCACTATGATCAGGAGCACAATTTACATGAGTTATATCTCAAGGTTCTTTCTCACAGATACCCTATCCTGAAATGGGCTTCAAATAGAGAGAATGATCCACTCATGACCAAATATAGTCATGGATTATTTATGCGATTCTCTATGTAATCCATGATGAAATATGGTTCTTGAACCACTAATGGATATGATGTGATTATAAAGGGGTCGTCATTTTAGTGGGAGATCCTTTAATAAAATTACTTAATAAATGGTAGTAATACATGATACTTAGCTAATAAAAACTAATTTTGTAGATAAATAACATCATCATCATCTAACTTAGCTTTGAAATAAATCCTTAAAAGGAAATGATTAATGTAAGCAACTCCTAAGACTGGTAATTTAAGATAAGTTCTTAAGTAAGATAAATTTTATACAATATAATAATTCCTTCTCTAGTAACAAAGTGGTGAAGTCATTAAACATGTGAATCTAGATGATTATGGAAGCATAAAATGATTCACTTTGGGTTTCAAAGGCATTATATGCAAAATTACCTAAGGAATTTTAGTCTCACATACTCAATATGTCTGGGTATGTTAATGATACTCAATATGATTGAGTATGTTAATGACTTGGAGAGACTAAAGGTTTCCTTATGACATTTTTGGTAAATGAAATCATCCTATTATCTTTGATGGAAATGTTCTGACAATATGAATGGGTTCAAGAAAAGTTTACCAGATATCCTCAAATTTTGATAATATATGAACTAAGCATATGATGTCTAGGTATTTGTGTTGTGTAGATAGTACAAGTGGTTTAATGTTCGAACTGGAAGAAGAAAAATTAGCCAGAGAGTCCAATGGTGTTTTAATAAGTATCTATTCAAGGCCATTGAAACTTGAAGGTGTTATTAGGGAGGATGATTAATGATTGAATATGATGGAATTGTTCGGAATACCTAGAGGAGTATGAGAAACTCCATGGAATATCCATGTCAGGTATCAATGTTATAGAAATTAATTCTTCAATTTTGAAGGTTATATGATATGAAATTTATACTCACACATGTTACAAATATATAGGAGTTCAAAATCATTATAAGAATTGGTAAATCTTGTTGTTTTTAATCAATTGATGAAGAAAGGAGTTTATAAATCAAAAATTTGAATGCAAAATAATAAATCAAGCTCAGATGGATTTAATTAATGGATCTGTATATTCATCTCCATTATCTTATATGATAAGAGAAGTTTCTTATTAACAAAGAATTATGAACAAAACAAGTTAATGAATTCAATACATATAGATTATGATTCATTATATTATATAACATGCTTCGAGAAGAAGATAAGGATAAAAATGTTTTATCTAGGATAAAAGTTTTTTATCTATAAATTTGTTAAAACATGAGGGAAGATGTTCCCACCACCCATCAGTGGTATATTTTAAACTATAAAGTCTTCTTTTTAGAGAAAAATTCTTTAGATAAATAGAATATCATATATGATATAGAATCAATAGTTAATTTGTCAAATATCTAAAATTAATGTTATTTCCACTTAATATCCTAAAAATTTTAGGATATATGATGATAAATATGAATGTAAAGAGTTTCAATTAGTTACAACGAGAAAGTGAGTATCACTATTTACTAAAGGACTACGTCGGTCAAAATACAAATTGATTTTCACTTAATAAACTAAAAGAGTTTTTGGGTATGATGATAAATATAAATGTAGATGGTTACATGTAGTTATAGTAAGAAAGTGAATGTCATTTTATCCCAATTGATTTAAGAATGTACTGGTATGTAATAATGTAAATAGTTACACTATTGGACCAAATATTTAAATAAAGGGTTTCAAGTATGATGATGATGTGAAACATAGAAATATTTATAAGTAGATAACAAAAGTTGGAATTGTAACATTTGATGTTGTGAAGTTAAAGAGTTTGAATTTGTTCATGGAGTTGGATATTAAGAATATGATTCCTAAATCTCACCATTATTCAAACTTTATTTGTTCATAAGATTTTACTCATTAAAGAGTTTAGTGGGAGTGTTTTATCATATGGTTATATAGTGATGTAGTATAAATTTCATATAGATGTAATGAGTTAACAAAACCCCAGAAATTACAACAAACATTAGGCTAATCTGGTAGTCTAACATATATGATATGTTAGAAAAGTACTTATCTAAGGTTTTTAAGTATTCTTAAAATAGTTGTAAGAATATAAAATGTACCATATAAAAGGAAATATCTACGTTATAATTCTTTTATGTTAAATGCATATATGTATATATTGATATACATTTTTTGAAATGAAATGATAATTGACCTCTCTATGTATGAAATTGGGTTATCTCTAATTGATGTTCATCATGGAGCACTATAGGTTATGATGAAATGTTAAGGATAGCTTGTTAGGATTTGTTTATGGAGATATGGAATATTCCCATGAATCACAAAAAGTGTTTTTGTGCGTTAGATGACACACTAAGTGCACCACATGAAGTGTCATACATTTTTTCTTTGGTATAATAGGGATGCATGGATCATATTTGGTTCCCAAACTCTTTGAGGTTTATAAGATACCTATCATGAAAATATTCATACTTTGATATCTTTCTTACACAAGCCTTGATGAATAGAAAATCAGGGGGTGGGAGGGTATGTTTTTGATAATTTCTTTGGTTGGATCTCAACTAAGATGATATTTGTCCTTTCATATGAAAATTAATAGATTTGGGACCTCAATTAAGATATACTGGAGAGTGTGAGACCCCACCAATATAGTATATATGATGTTCCTATCTATTCAGATTAGGGGTATATGATGTGTTAATCCATATAAGTGAATTTCTTGTGATGTATTCATTGACATGGTCAATCTATACTTGGAGAATTGAGAACATATTAGTTATATATATGGGATTGACATACCTCATGCCCCATGATCAATCAATGTCTTGTACAAAGGGAACATATGATAATTCAGGCTAGCATGTGATGCAATTGATGGAAACAAGTATAGAGATACATTTGTTTATTGAAGATCATATCAGGTATCTTTGTATCTTGTGCAACATTGATGTTTTTCTAGAGGATGTTCATTGATTAATTTATGGATTCAAAGATTTATATTTGTTTTCAATGCTATAAAGGCCCCTAGGGTCACACTTTGTGGTTGATTGAATGGATATTGAGTTTGAATTAGAGAGATGATTAAAAGTGTTTTAGAGTTAACCCAAAAGAGTTTTAGATAGGAATTTTCAAGGTATTACATATGATGTGATACATGGTGAAGTTGATGATAGGTTTCCAAAAGTGTTTTGGAAGATATTTAAAAAGTTTTTGGATATTATTTCACTAATTATTTCATATGATATGGTATAAAGTGTAATGAAATGTAAGTATTTTAGGCTTTTGTGAAAGTGGAAGATTTAAGGTGATATTCCCTAAAACCCATTTAGCATGTAATGGACTTTGGTTATATCGTAAGTAATGATATAGGTATATCATAATACATGGTTTAGAGAAACCATGCCATTTACTTCGCAATCATATTATATGATTTATGGATATCATAATGAACTTTCCATGCAAGTTTTAGTGTATGGGAATATCATATGGCATCTTTCTTCAAGTGATTAGGTGGCTGAATGATAAATGTTATCATTCAAGAATATCTTCCATGTTGGCTGTTATTAACTAGTTTTTTCATAAGATTGAATGAATGGGAGATGCAATCAAGCAATTTTTCCCTTAACTAATCGAAAGTTATAAATAATATATGCATCAAATCATAATGTATGAGTGAATGTATGCTCATTTGAGGAGCATCCACAAAAGCCATTTAAAGGGGTATACTGCCATGCAATGGTTTATGAGAGAGTTTCTGAGTTGGGTGAAACTCCCATAACATGTAACTCTCTTCTCTAACCTCCTTTACATGATGAGGCACTGACATGTCAATGAGGATGGATGATCTCGCTTGAGTGTGGAGTGATTCAACAGCCCATGGATACATCCAGAGGATGGATGTTTTTTTGGATATCTCTACATGTGATCCTCATCAAGAATATATTTTAATGATGATTGAAACAGCCATATTTTATGTAAGGTGAATTTATATTTTCTTAATTTATAGATAATTAATGGTGTCATTTATTCTTACACGGTCGATCTTGTTATGGGTTTCTTCAAACTTCTTCTGCTTGTTTAACAACTGTTGCTAGTTCATTAAAAAACCCGACATTTCATACCATTAATGATGCACCTGATACAAGCTAACTCACCAAAAACATAAACTGTCATGGTTTTCATCATGTATTAAATCATGTGATTCATGGTATACATTGATAATGATATATAGTTAAGAGAATAATACACATTCCCATAGATAATAAAAACCAATGACACCTAAAACATGTAGTGTTTCTATTGGCGGTTCAATCCTCACGATCCCCTATACTTGAGATCACTAAGTGTGAAATTCATGAGAATAAGTCTCAATGGTTATGAGTCCCCAACACATGATATTCATACATCATCCGCGTATTATCAAAATGATGCATCTAAACCTTAAGGTAAATATTTAAGATTACTATCATAATATCACAAGATTATCATTATAGTTTCAAACTTCTATAACCTGTTGATACAATATACAATCTAAGGAAATTACCATATATATTGTATATATATATGTAATAATAATATCATGGAAAGAGAAACACACACACACATTAAGCTATATATATAACATGGTAGTTGAAAATTACAAGTTGGAGTAGGGTTTAGGTGTAGTGACCTCAATTTTCCATCATGAAGGACTTAAATCATTTTTTAGTTCTAGAGCCTATTCCCTTTATAATGGTAAAGTGGTAAATTACCCTAGATAACAACCATAGAGAATTTTTCTGACGATTCTATTATTTTTGGGGTGTTATGTTTATCCTTAGGTTGGGTTTTGGTGAGATTCCATGTTGGGCGTATTAATCAGGATATATAATATTTATTAAATAAATATTATTTATTCACATGCTTGAAAACACTGATATATCCTAAAAAAATACCTAGATGGAAATTTTGGATTCATGGTCGAGTCATGAATGAGTATTTTTACCCAGATGAGGTAAAAAACCCGTTTGGGTTTCGGGTCTTGGGATGGGCCCTTAAATGGTTATTTTATTTCATTTTTTGGGTTTTATTCCCCTCCCCCTATTCTTCCCTTGATAAACATGAGAGGAAGGTAAAAGTTTCCCCTTATTGATGCCATTAAATTGAGGAAGGGGAAAGAGGGATAAGAATGTGGAGTTAAGTTAGAGGAGGCCCATCATAGTCGGACTAGGACGCAATGTCCATGGAGAATAAATCCCACCTTGAAGCTTCAACGATTCACCGAGACTGTAATTTTGATTTCCACCTCATGATCATTTTTTAGTTCTTTTCCACTTTTATTTTATAATTTTTTCTATTAATGGGTGGCTTAAGGCCCATGGAGGGGTGATTTGTGGTGAAATGGGAAAATTTGAGTTGTTCGCAAGGATTCTACACCTAGAATTTCTGATCACACTATGTGTATTTCTAGAACACACACTGTGTGTAACACCCCAACCCCAACCCAGATTATCAAGTCTGGGATAGAATGTCACATGACCTCATGTGCACAACCTCGTAAGTAAGAGGTTGTTGACTAGCAGTAAGGGCCAAGGGGGGCATCATGGGGAGACTTTTCCCTTGGTATTAGGTAACCATTACAATGTACAATAGATGCAATAACAGTTAAATCAACAAGTAAATAATAATAAATCATTAGATTAACAACACACACACACACACATATATATATAAAGTACCATCCCATGTAATAACAATATGGCATGTTAGTCATAAAACCCAAAATAAATAAAAAGGATCCCCTCAAGAAGTGAATCAATGTACGAGATGAAAGTATATATGTAAAAACAAAAGAAGACATCTAGTCCAAAGTTCATCTTGCGATGCCAACACCCTCCTGTTAAACCTGCTCAACAACCCACCATAAGACTCTTTCCCTTCACTGGATCCCTGATCATGAAATCTACAGGTGCACTGAGATTCCCTTATAGGGTGTGAGTATGAAACCCAATAAGACACCACCAACGAGTCCTTAACATAAGTGTATAAGATATACCAGTGAATTCCATGAAAGTAAACAAAGCATAGATAAACAAAAATTATATCACACAAGCACAACACATATGATGGGTCCTTAGTGACCCACTCTACCTGATTCGGCTCCATGAAGGATGTAATGTCAACCATCCTCCTGACACATCCCCCCTTAGTGAGATATCCCAAAAACATGTTTGGAACATCCCTCTCAAAGGGATAACCCATGTACAAACTAACAAAATGTATGATACATCAATCATATGTCTCATGGGCTACATACGAATTCCAAAAAAATAAACAATCCAATAACCCATATAAATATGTACTAATGATAAGGACCACATACATTAGTTATAAAGATGTTTTGATGACAAGGGTCACTTTATGATTCCAATTGCACCACCACAAAACATAGATCCATCCCCATGCCACTATGATTTAGAAAAATAGGGTAAAGGTTGAAGAGAATCCACACCCAAAACATAGGATAAGACCACACATACTTGAGAAGATCCACTGCCGACAATGATCTAGGTCCAAATGGTGTGTATATGCCAAACCTATGATTTAGGGTACCGATTCTCTATTTCCATTTCACAAATTTAGTATTAAGGAGGAATAATAACTAATACAAGAGAAATAATATCACATATTATAGAAGTTAGAATTCACAAGGATTATCCAAATTCTCTCTTCCAGAATCAGTTATAATGGGATCCCCAACAACTGAATGAATGTGAGGGCTTAATAGAGGATAAAACCAAGTGAAACCCATATTAAATACCCCTCATAAAGATCTCCCAAGTTTACATATACAAGTGGAATAATTTACTCAAAATTAGGTGGCTGAATTGACTATTTGAAAAACCAAACGAGGTGACACCATGATGAGGTGGAGGTTCACCACACCTGTGATGGCCTTAGTTACACCTTGCCATGTAGCCTAACACAGACAAAGGACACACCCTAGCCCTGAGGCCTTAGCCATTTTGTTTTTTCCACGACCTCTACCATGACATGGTGATACCTCAGTGGACATGGTGGATAGGGAAACCATCAACTTGGAATGCCTGGGACCATTCCATGCATTGGTTGTAGTGGTTCAACCCATAGAAAATAGTGTTACCCTTGTGAAAAATAGCTTAGACCATGGCATGGCCCAAACCGTTTTTCACTGAGAAAATCCAAACCCGCTTTTTAAGCCACTAACCTAGCCCTTTCCTACTCCAACCCCTAAAACACCTCTAGACCACCTCAAACACCATAAAAAATATACAAAAAAGATATGTACAATCTGAAAAGGAGATGTACCTTAAATAGATGGTCTTATAATTCTCTCCCTATAAAAACTTCTCATCATCAATAAGTGTCTCCAGGGGTCTACTAGAAGAACTCAGGACACTGTACCTGAATACATATCTCATGTTCCCATGCCTCTTCCTAAAAACACTTTTTCTTCCATTGAACCTAAAAAACAGGAATGATATTCCCTCTTGACACCTTTTTTCATTGGTTATTAATCCAAATGGGCTGCTCCAAAAAAATGTATTTGGTTCCAACTCAACATCCTCACAGTCAATCGGATGCACATGATTGGGAACGTACATCTGAAGCTAGTACACATAGAACACATTATTCATACCATGATATCATGGTGGAAGATCCAACTGATAGGTCTCCGTTCCAATACGTTCAACAATCTCAAATGACCCAACATACCACGATGCCAACCACGATTCCAACTTACCTTAATTCCATAAGGGCCTATTCCCCAACTATGGGGACAGCCGTAAGAATACTCTATCGCCCAAAGAAAACTCCAAGGATGGTCTCTTATGGTCGTCATATGATTATTGTCTGGTATGTGTCATAACCATTCACTTTTGGATAAATTTCACCCACTCAGAGGTCTCTTGTACCATACTATACCCAAAAAAAGATTCACCTACCACATGCTATCATAGTGGTGGACGACATGTCCATCCATAAAGAGCCTCAAATAGATCCATATGAATCAAATACTAGATACTATAGTTGTAGGTAAACTCTACCACTTCCAAGTGATCATCCCAAGATCCTCCAAAATCCAAAACACATTATCAAAGCATATACTCAAAGTTTTGGATCATTCTCTCTGATTTACCATCATTATGAGGATCAAAATCTATACTCATCTTCAATGGAGTCCCTATCACCTTTTGAAAGACTTTCCAAAACCACAATGTGAATCATGTGTCTCTATCATATACGATGCCTGAAGGAACTTTGTGCAGCCACACAATCGCCAGAACATAGAGATTGGCTAGCTCAGCCACTGGGTTAATCTCTTGGATAGGTATGAAATGATCCACCTTGGTCAACCAATCCACTACAACCCACACTGTATCTCAATCCCACAGTGTCTTGGGAAAAGCTATCACAATGTCCATTTTCTCGTCATCCCACTTCCATACCAGTATTGGAAGTGGCTAGAGAAACCCTCCAGGTCTATGATGCTTGACCTTGATCATTTGATAAATCATACAATGGGAGACAAATCCTACAATGTATCTTTTAATGTTGGTCCAAAAGAATTTTTGTCTGATATTGTGATACATTTTGGTTGATCCTGGGTACACTACCCACTGTGAAGCATGGGAATATTTTACAATCTCTTCCCTCATGGAAGAAGGAACCATCACTCTTCCATGAAACAAAATTACACCACATCCATCTAAGTTCCATCATAGAAAATGACCATTTATCACCAACCTCTCATGCTTCATGATACAATCTGGGTCAGACTGCTGACTGGTCTTCACTCATTGCACCAATGAGGACGTGATCACCAAGGGTGCACAATTCATTGCCCATCGATCTTCAGTTATGCCCACCTTCTAGTCTACTAGCAAGGCAATTAACATCCACCCTACTAATGACACCATTTTTCTAAATTCCATTCATGGAAATGATGGGAGTCACATGATAGAGGTTTTCATATGAAGAAAATACATAAAAAAATAAGAAGAAGAACACAGACATAATGATTTATCTGGTTCTAGAATTATCAATACCTCCACAGAGAGGCAGAAGAACTTCACTAAAATCAGGAGCACAATTATAGGGAGATCTCATAGTTTCTAACATAAAGAAACCCTAGCTTGAATGAGCTAATAAAGAAAATGAAGTATTGTTCCACCAACCGCACAATATATACATTATGCTATAGTGAATAGTGGATGGAAGTTTGTGATGCTACAGTGCTGCGACCACCCAAGTCCAAGCTGCTACAGTGGTTGGTGTCAAGAAGTCCATGGAGGTATAGTACCACTTTTTCCAATGTCTGAGCTACTACAATGATGCGGCCTGGTTTGTAGTATAGGCCACTAGCATTCGGGCCCAACACCATCAAAAACGGATCAGGCTACACCAATCCAACACTTCCTTTATCTTCATGCTCAGAGTATATGCATAAACTTTAATTTCCAAGTAGTGTACTCTATCTAAAAGTAAAATGTTTTCAAGTATTATACCCAAATCATATGATGAAGATTCAGGTCTCATCGAGAGAAAATACATCACAGACTTGTGATCTGTATATATGGAAAATCTATCACTGAAGAGGTAGTGTCTCTAAAATTTAAGCACATTTACCAAAAACGCAAACTCTAATTCATGAGTTGGGTAGTTCCAGTCATGGGGTCACAGTTGACGTGATCCGTAAGCAACCTTCATATCATTCTACTTCAAAACTGCTCATAAGACAACACCAAATGCATCGCAAAACATTGCATACCCAACTCCATTCTCAGGAAGCATCAGAATCAGAGCTGACATCAAACTCTTATTCAACTCTAAGAAGGCCTCTTCACACTAGTTTGTTCATTAAAACTTGACCCCTTAATTGGTAAGCTCGGTCATAGGTGCTCCCATGTGAGAAAATTTCCGAATGAACCTCTTGAAGTACCCAAACAAACCTAGGAAACTCTGAATATCAAACACATTCCTCAACCATGCCCAATAAATAACTGCTTTTATTTTCTCTGGATCAACATATATCCCAGCATAATAAACCACATGCCCAAGAAAATGCACCTCTTGGACCCAAAAGTGACACTTTGATAACTTTTCATAAAACTGATGTGCACGAAGAATACTCAATATGATCTCAAGGTGTCTGACTAGCGATTCCAACATCTTGGAATGTATTAGGATATCATCAATGAACATAGTAATGAATAAGTATAAGTATGGGTGAAAGATGTTTTTCATGAGATCCATGAAAAATGACAAAGCATTCATTAGTCCAAAAGGAATAATGAGATACTCATACAATCCATATATGCTCCTAAATGTCATCTTCAGTATGTCTTCCTCTCTGACCTAAAGATGATGGTAGCCCAAACATAAATAAATCTTTGAAAACCACAGGTCTCCCCTTAAATAATCGAACAAGTCATTAATCCTCGTTAATTAGTACCTATTTTTCATAGTGATCTGGTTCAACATCATATAGTCCAAACAATGATGAAGAATATCATCGCCTTCTTAGCAAACAACACTGGGTAACCCTAAGGATAAGTGTTAGGACTAATGATGCCTTTAGCTTCAAAATATTCAATATTTACCTTGATTTTTTTAAATCATCTAGTTCCATATGATACAGTGGAATCAATATTGGTCACGTACTAGGAACAAGATCGATTTCAGACTCAAATCCCGTATCTAGAGGTAAACATAAGAAATATTCTAGAATGACGTCTCAGTATAGGTCTACCATAGGAGGAAAATAGGAGAGTGTCATTTTCTAATCTATTGCAAGGATCGTGCCATCCACCTACACTAAATGTACTTCTCTTTGATGAGGATATGGTCCCACTCTACCTGCTTTGATGTCCCATTCACTGATCAATACAAACTTCTCCTCATTAGGTGACATAAAAGTCACCCGTCTATGGTAATAATCGTTGTGTGCATGGTAGCAGGTCAAAAAGTCTATTCGAAGGATTGCATTGAAACATGATATCTTCATAATTGTAAATCTCCACACATGGTCCAAGCCAAAAATTTCCATTAGAAATTTGGGATAGATGTGAAGACAATCCACTTTCTTTCCCATGGTTGAATCGATAGATAACAACCTGAATTAAGTGCATTTAGTTTTATCTTATGACAGAAGGTGAAGTTGAGTCTATATCTCTCTTTCCCACTTACCTTTATCACTTTGAGTTTCATCACATAAATGTCACTAATTTCAATGAAATCATGGTTAAGAGACTCTCCACATCAATCTGATCAGAGTGCCTTAATCTTCTTACCAATTTTTTTTCTACTTTATGTTGGTATTCCTTAAAAATTTGAAAGGAATATGACTTATACCTCATTAAGTAGATATAACCATATATACTTGACAACCGATAGGGAATCATTAAATTCCTATGGGGGGGATACACAAATTTAATAATTTATAAAACATAGAAAACCTAATTAAAAATATTGTATCTAGAAATTCCTAGTGTCAAATCCATAGGGAAGATCCGTTGTTCTAAATTAATTAAAGAAATTGAAATTGAAATTGTTTTTTTGGAGAAAGAAATAAATAGTATCAAATATTGGGTTGAATATCAAGATAGAGGCTTGCCAGGTTTAGTGATTTTAGGTTCGTGTGCTAGGGATTCAATTGATAATGAGTTTATTCAGGTTTGGTGTCAAAATTGGGTCAGCGAGGAACCTTGGTCCTGGTACCCTGCACTAATCCTATAATATCACCATGGGAATGGTCATCTATTGGGTGAAAACAAAAAACTAGGCAACCCAAAACCATATAAAAAAATAATCGACCTAGATTTCATAATGGTCATACACAAACAAAGGCTATTAATTGATGTAATAATATAAAACTTCTCAATTCACAAGCAATGGTCATGCAATTAATAAAATAAAGAGATTTGGAATTGATAAAATTAGTTGTAGTAATCCAAAACATGAATAATAAATAGAAATAATCCCCAAGAAAGACACCCCCTACAATCAAATCACCCGAAACAAAGGAAAATACTCATTCATTCTAGGCATAATGAGAACGAGTAGCACGGGTACATGAAGAATAATGATGATGAATAAAGGCAGTGAAGCTGGGCTCTATATAGTCACTCGGTGTATGTAGTGATGTAGTAGTCTTCAATAGGCGTCACTCCAACTCCTCTAGTCAAAGATCATCTTGAAGGTGTGGCTGAGGGGTTCATTTATAGGAAATACTGTCAAACCCTCAGCCACGTAGCATTTATTTTTTTACTTCCCGCCATCGTCACAATGTGTAAATGAATTACACATCATGTAATCACTTTTATTTTCTAGTTTCGAAGGACACCATGAATTACAGTGTAAATATGCCTGGATGAATTTCATGTCGTGTAATTGAAAAACATGACGTGTATTTCGTGGTGTTCACTACCTGTCCAGGCAACACTTATTCTCTGGAGGAAGTCACAACGTGTAAATGCATTACACGACGTTTAATCATCCTGCTCCAGTTTTCCAACTCTGATGTATCTTCAAAAATCTAGTGTCATGCCACTTCACTTAGTTCAGGCCGTGAAATGTCTTTTATCTCCCTTGTTTTCTTCTTTTCATTCCTTTTTCATAAATTTTCTTATTCCTACCATAAAACACAAAACGAGTCAATCAGTTCAAAAATTGGAAAAAATCATCATTTAAATATAGGAATCCATGTAATAAAATATCATGAAATATATACATGAAATACAACTATCACTACTATAGTCATCAGTAAAAATGATGAAGTATGAAAAATCACCCCTTTCCTCTACTAGAAATGGACTGCATACGTCAGTATGAATTAATTCCAGTAATTTAGTGGATCTTACTCCCTTCTTAGAAAAGGGTGCTTTGGTCATTTTCCCTTGTAAAAAAGTGTGACATACATATAGGGGTTTTAACTTAGTTGAGTCTAAATACCCTGCTTGATTTAATTTCTTTAATCGCTTCTCATTTACATGCCCAAGTCCTAAGTTCCATAGGTGGGTGTTTTATGATTCATGTTCGCTGGTTTTGTCATTGATTTTCATTTCCAAATTTTCAAGTTCAAGTATATACAACCCATTTTTAAAATTCACCATACCATAACAAATGTTATACTTATAAAAGAGACAAAATTTATTTCCAATCTTGAAATAAAATACCACAGTTTCCAAACATGACACATATTATTCTTCTGGTTACTAAAGGAGCGTAATTACAATTACATAATATAAGAACCAAGACACTAGGAAAATATTGGTGATAATATACCAATTCTAAGGCTGATAGACTCTCACCATTCGTGGCTCCAAGATCTACCTTTCCATTTTAAATCTTATTGAATCTACTTGGTTCCTATATTCGAATACAAATATGTGAGTCACATGTTCCATCAAATAACCAACTTCTAGAAAATGACATATTGTATTCAATGATAAAAATACCTAAAGTAGAAGAATCACCTTGCTTCTTCTTCCCAGCTCTGCAGTTCTTCTTCTAGTGGCCTTTCTTTCCACATTGAAATCATACAATCTTTGACTCATTACCCTACCTCTATATCTTTGGTCTTTTAAAAGGATAGTGTGTCAGTGTCTTTGGATTGGACTTAGACTTAGACCCTTATCCTTTCCATTCCTACTCTTGTTCATAATAAGGATTGAAAATTGATATTCTTTATATCCTTATCAGTTTAGTGAACTAAATAAAAAAAATTGGGAGTAAAATTTTCATTTTATTCATATTGTAATTAATAATAAAAGTCAAAAAGCTTGGTGGTAAAGAGGCAAGAATGAGACCGGTCACTAGTTATCAGTTCAGCTTGAACCCAAGGGCTTCAAGTATCTCAATGTATGTGATCATCTTGAGCACATGAGGTCTTTCTTTATTTCATTTTTCTAGGCTACACCTATATAGTGAACTAGATATCTCATACATTTTTTCCGTTCTCACTCTTGATATAATTCTTTGAGATAAGTCAACATCTTGTAGGCATCTTCATCCTCATGCATTTTCTTTAATTGACTGGACATATATGAAAACATGATACATTGTACATACAATGAATTATCTAAATTCTTATTATAGTTGAATTTATCCACCTTTCTTTCTCCCTAAGGAGGATTAGTAGGAAATGAGGACTCCAGCACATAAAGCTTCCTCTCATGGCATAGTACTGTGAAAAATCGCATGTAGCACTCTTAGAAGTTATGGTCAGTCAAGATATTTTCTTTATCTAGTATTGATCGCAGTGATAATGATCTGGTGGTATTGGTAATTTCCATTTATATTCACAAAAAATAAATTTATTATTTAGTACCTTATCTTTATTACCTTTTAGATATTATTGATTAATTAATTAAATCATTAATTGTTTCCCACTATTTTATCAGACCACAGTATCCCTCACTATTAGATTCAGAATATAATGTCGCTTGATTATTTTGGTGTAAAATATCCTTGAAACCTATCCTTATAGTATACAAGATTTGCCTACACCACTACTTGGAGAGTTTCAAGGTATGGACTAGACTGACCAACCACATTGACTCACAATTCATTGACCTATTGAGTAATGTCTCAACTTATCAGAATCATAACCTTGATTATCTCAATGCTTAGCCTCTAAATTGATAAAAATCTAGATTTGACTAATTATTTGCTACCAAATTTTGTTAAGTCAGCACATTACTCTCATATTAACTCTCTGATAGTAGAAGACATCCCAAACTTTGGCTTATGAGCAACCTATACACTCGGTTTTTTTTTCAAATTTGAGCAACAGAAGTCATTGTGACTTAATATTATTTTGAGGGGGTTTTAATATTTATTGATGAATGTAATCCATTTATATTAAATATGTTCATACTCTTTTGTCATTCCCAAAATTTAACATGCATTAATAGAAATGTATTGGTCACATATTTATGCATATTCTTGTTTATTATTTTACATGTTCTCAAAGTTAACATGAATATGAATAAAATAATAAACAATTCATAAAGGAAATAAATTACCAGATTGGTCGTGATCACTTAATATTGGTTGATCCATTTAAACTTAATGGATCAACTATGAATTAATGGTATCATACCTGAGTCTTGTCTAGACTCGTATCATAGCTCATCCCCAGTCCAGTGTTGTCACATGTCATCTGGGTTACCTCCTTGTCTTGGTGTAGTCCTTGAATTACATCTTCATCATAAACATATACTCACACGCAGGAGATGGGGTCTCGCGAGGTGAAAAATACATGAAGATATGAATGGAAGTGCATGAACATATACATATTGACTTAAATAAGAAAACATGTAGACCCTCAATAATAATAATTACATATTAAAAGCATCACATGCTGGTAATAAATAATTAAGTAAAATTAAACTAGACATAAATATAATGAACGTAAAAGTATCAACAATATTCTGGTAAGATAAACACATGTATATATTTAATTGTATACATGTAATGGTAATCAAAGTACATACATAATTTGGGTATAGGACACCCACTATCAACAAAAGGATGGTGGGAAATTGATGTATAGAAATTAAGGTTGAAGAAAAAGGCTAATATCAAGTGTTAATCATGATAAACAAATTAAATACAATGTAATTATCCTCTGCAAAAAAGTGACATCTTCCCCATAAATCCCATTCTCAAGATGAAGGTCATGAACAACAAAGCACAATAACTGAGTTACCCCTCTAATTTTTTTTTCTTTTACAATTTTTAATTTTTTCAAAAATTGATTTAGGAAAAGTCTCACATCCCCCGCCCGATCCCAAATGATAAAAATCATTGGTCAAGTGATGGTGATTTTTTACCCTCCATAACTCAACCCACATTTTTTTCCATTTTTTTTCTTTATATTTTTATTTTTTTTTTACAAGGGTGAATAATAAAAATGGTGAATTAAACATGAGACTTCTTCCCAAAATCCAATTAAGTACCCAAGACTTTATCTCAATTAAGTATATCCATTTTCCCATGAAATATTTCTTCTCCCACACTTGAACTTTGAAAATCATGACAAAAATTAGAGTATGGGTAGGAATGGATAAATCATCTTGAAATGTGGGTATTCCTATCAAATTCCATTCATGGTATCTAAGGGATAAAAGGTGGATAAATAAGTTGGGTTTCAAGGATAATGACTATATAAAAAAATGCATCAATCATTGTTTAAGTGAATTTATTTGATCATCGTTTTAAAACGATCAAAATAAAATCCTAGTAGGTGACGTCCCAAGTTCCATCAAGAAATTTACTAAGAAAGATATGAAATATTTTTATTAGAAACCTCTTGGGAATAAGAACATGTAATTAAAGACAATCACTCATGGAACACATCACAATAATAAATCAATCAACATGAACTTTGGAAAATTAAAGCACAAAATATGGAAGGGAATTTTCAACAACATGTGACTACAAATAAAAATCTTGATTTGTTGATTTCAAATCCCTATGTTTCACTCTAATGGTAAAATTCCCCATCTTACTCATTTAATTCAATAAATTTTATAATTAAAACATGGACTCTTATGGTTACTAAAAAATCCTCAGTTTCATTGATCAAAAAGAAAAAAACTAATCTATGTGTGGTCATGTATATTTTTTTCATTAAAGCTCAAAATAGCTTGATTCTAGAAAATTCAGGGGAGTAAAAATAAATGTTATAAATTGAAGAATACTCTCCATTCACTTTGAAGATCTAATCCTCTTGGATCTTACTTCATTAGGAACCTATTCCTAGGAGCTTCGTAGACCTGAAAAATATAATCAAAATAGTGAATATAAAATCCCTTTTCAATTAAAGTTCAAAAATGATGGGAGGGGTTTCACTACTTCTAAAAATGAAATTCTATACTCTGAAAGAAAATAAATAAAAAATCTAGTTGCCTCCCATAAATAGGTTTTTATTAAGGTCATTAATCTTGAACTTTCCTCTTTTATCATGTAATAGGAGTAGGTTATAGAGACAACCATCTCAAATTGAACCAATTTTGTCTTTAATGGAAGTCGGGTGTTGTTCTTATACTCTTCCTCCTCTTTGAAATCTCTTCTTCTTGTTGTTGGGGAAGGTTCCAAGCAGTGGTGGACAACATCCCTATTTGGAGTAACAACTATTGGGTTGTCTAAACCTTGTACCACTCCTCATTCTATTCTTTTAGTGGATATTGTGCATCAAATTTTTCACTTGAATTCACAATTTCAGCAACCATTTCTTCATCTTCTTCTTTACGAGGATGCTCTTCCAAAAAATACAAAGAAAAATTCCAAACTTCAGCAGTTTCTCCTCCTCCTTTCGATCTTATATTTTAGAATTTTAGGTTTCTTCCTCTTATTATTATTCCTCCTCCTCGGCACTAAAGTACGTATCCTCCATGGAAAAATTAGAATAAGCATCAGAATAATAACTTACCTTAGATTCGACCTCTAAATCCATTATGCTTCTGATTGGATCTTCAGATTGGGCCTCCTATTTGGTTTCTTCCATCACTTATGCTTCATTATCCATGATTTCTATGAGTTAAATTCCTCTTTTGAACTCAAATTCCATGATTTGGAGGGTTGCATTGAAACATGGGTGTGGTTGTGGCTCTCTTGGACTGCCTTGGAGCTCCCATCCATGGTTGTGGAATTGCCTCATGAGTTCATTAATCTATTGTGAGAGGCTTGACAATTGAATTTCTAGTTGTATGCGTGACTTCATGTTGCTTGATCCTGAAACTAAAAACACCCAGCGTTTTAAAATAAAAATAAAAATAAAAATAACCTAATCTGAAATTAGAAAACAGAAAAGAGAAAGATGAAATAATTGTATAACTATTGAATTTATAAAACCCTAATCCCCGATAACAATGTTAGTTTTGACGTCACCCAAGAGCATCGCTAATTCTCTTGGAAAATATAAAAATAGAAATTTATAGTCACCCGAATATAATAATAACTAAAGAATAGAATAGTGATGATACAAGGTCGATACTATGAGGAAAGTTGCTATAAGTTTCAATAGTTTCAACATTGTTTGTCTTGAATTAACTAAACTAAATGAGAGAATGGTTTGGACTAACTCAAAAAGAATGAGAATATGACGAAAGAAAGTGATTTGATATTGAGGATGGTTTTTCATTAATTTATTAACTATGAGATTTCTTGAGATATCTACCCTAGCTTCTAAGAATTGACTAGAACTTCCTATGTTAGTCGACTCCTCTCTCGAGGATTCCAATAACCGACTTAGGTGCATTTAGTTTTATCTTATAACAAAAGGTGAAGTTGAGGTCGACTCTCTCTTTCCCACATCTCTTTATCACTTTGAGGTATGTCCCCTAAATGTCATCACTTTCACTAGACATTTAGGGGATATGATTTAATTACGTTCAAATCGATATTAATTTAAAAATAGTGGTACTCATTCTTTTTATCAAACTGGCTTCTCCCTCAAACACTTAATTGTTCATGGATAATATCTCAATTATCATGAATGAATTATGAATTTGAGGGAAAGTAATAGAATATTTAGTGCTAAAATAAAATTGCAATGTAAACATGGTATCACATTCTTTTTACTATCATAATCGATGCATGAATTCAGAATTTCAATTGTGAATAGATAAAAGAAAAATAAAATCCTAGATTATACAGCAACCCGTTTGACAACGGTTGTCTCCTCCACTCTCACTTCGGATGCCAGATTGGTATCTCCTAATCACCTCCTATGTTAGTGATTTAAAACCACCTATGGTATATGGAAATTGATTCCTATGTCCTTCAGTCTAGCCTGGCTTGGTGGTCCTGTGGTGAAATGGAGGAGGGATGTGACGAAACTTATGTTTGAGGGAGGTTACATGTTCATTGGGGTGGAACAATGTTATCCATGTAAGTACATTGTGCTCAGGTAAAAATGTGCATCCCACATAAAAAACACAGTGGGATTCCCTCCACTTTATAACTAATTATATGGATTTAGTAGTTCGACAAGCCAGATGGGGGCCAGAGGATCCCTTGCACCATTGTGGAATGTCCCATCCCAATGAATATATCCTCCCATCGCTATAGAGACCTCCATTCTACATGCTGACACACTATTGTGCTCTATTTATTCTCCTTTATAACATTAGTGGGCTTCCTTTATGGGGTGGCTTAGCTAGGGGGCCCTTCATGGGCCTTCTAGGTGGCTGGCTGCCCCTTATGTTGAGCGCTATCCCACTTTCCATATTTTTATAGAAAATAATCTTCTCCATTTACACCTAAATCATACAAAAAATCTAAGAATTCTAGAACATATAAAAACCATAATTTTGAACATATTTTTTCTTTTTAAAAATATCATTTATATAAACAAAACACCCAAAAATAATTATAATGAATTAAAACATGGGTGTTAAAAAATAAAAAAAAAATAAAATTAAAAAATTAAAATTTTCATATTTATGCACAAAATATGAACTCAACAATAAGAATAGAGACTTATTATCATGAATTTTTCACTTGGTAATCTCGATTAGATGAGATTATGATGGCTGATCCACCAATAGGTTCAATACATGTTTCAGGTTTTATTGGTTTTTCCTATCTAGAAACATGTGTATTGGTCTTCTGACTTGAGATCATTATCAATGTGTACCATTTAATCACATACTTTGATGCAAGGAAAAAATCATGACCTTAAATTTGTGGTTAGGTAGCTTGTGTTGGGTGCGTCTTTGATGGTATAACATTGGTTGAATGATCAAGATAGAATTTGTCACTTTTGAGTTGAGAAAGTGATATCTCAAGCCTAATTGATCAGGATCGTAGTACCTTTAATAATTTCATGGCCATGGTAGAATAAAGGTAACTCTATCCAATAAGCTCAAAAAATAATAAATTAAGAAAATATGATGACATGAAGTGTGTAACCTACTTTATGATACATCACAAGACAAGGAGATTATATTATACGACATGTATTCATAAGAAGGTTATCATTGCTATGACTACTCCTTGTCTCTTTAGGGGTCTTGATGGGTTACTATACTTAACTTTTGGCCTTTAAATGTCATTCACTTCTATCGAGACAAGGTCCTAGAGGGTCATAGACTAATCATATTCAAAATTATGGACTATTCTAATGAATAGTAGTTTAGGACATGGTGGACCCCACCACAAGGTCCGAGTGATGTACAAGAATATAAGATCACAAAGGAATAAATTAATTCATATTATTCAGGTTTTAAATAATTTGAATTTAATTTATTTATTAAACATGAAAAATATTATACGAACGAATATCATTATAATATTCATGGTTCATTTAATATTTGTAGAAATGGCGAGTTGAGTTAATAGATTGGTATTTTAACATAAAATATTTATTATATTATAAGAAACTGATAATAAATATAAATGATATTTATGACCCAGTAAAGTAGTCATAAAATATTTTTTATAGTGAGTAATAAATATTCAGGGGTTGAGGACTCTTTTTAGATGTTTTGGAAATTCACTATAAAGGGGAGGAGGAGGCTATCATGAAGATCTCCATTCAATATGAGTTCTCAAGAGCATATCTCTCCTCTTTAAATTCCTAGAGAGTGAATATTTCAATCTAAACAATCAGATCCATCTCTTCTCACGTCGAAGGAACTTTCATGCAGTGATTGTCGGGATGTTGAAGGCATCGTTGAATCACTGTGCTAGCACCTGAAATTCAACAATCAATGCTCCTATACATTTTTAAAGCACATGTGGATAATCTAGAACGATTTAACATTAGATCCTTTGATAATGACTTAAATCAAAGAGAGGATAACAAATGTGTGTCTTCAGATCGAACCAGGTATTTTTGGTTTTATATTGTGCTTAAAATTCATCACACAAGATCATTGGGTCTTTACTGGGGATGCAACTCACCAGTGATGGCATAGTTACGTTTATTGCTGATGAAATTTTTAAATCCCTGACCTATCTGCTTCCGTTGTACACCCTGATACCTTCATACCATGCTAAGAGTAAAACCCCATAAATCATCACATTGAAAATCAAGTTCATCACTGAAGTGAAAATCAAGTACCACTATAACAAGTGAAATCCAAGAACAACAAGCCCCATCCCTAGTGACTTGGGGTTTTCCCCCATTAGTGGGTTGATCACTCCCAGGAACATTCTCATTTACAATCCCCAACACTTTTCTAATCTCTAATATACTATGCCCAAATAGTAATGCAAATAAGAACAACTTTGATACCACTTTGTAATATCTCACCACCCGAGTTCCCAAACTGATGCTAGATTAGTGGAACACTGCATGAACCCAAGCGCAACTCCCCATATGACAGAGGTTGCTGACTAGCAGTGAGGGTCTAAATTATATTTGGGGTGACTATACCCTCTGGTTATAGTATCAATATCAATGCAAAATAATAAAAACACATAAACCATACCAGATTACCATCATAGATAAGCCTGAAAGTGCCAAAAATAAATACACTATCAATTTCAATAATAGATGAAATCCTATTCATGTCAGATAGATCCCTCATGGGTTGATAATATATATAAAAAATTAAAAAATTAAAACTAAATGTAATTTTTTTCCCAAAATCAGTCCCAACATCCATACTCCACTCTAGCATATCACGTAACCAACATGCAAGGACCTTTAACTAAACTTTTAACCTACAACCGAATAAACTTCTTCTTAGGTACCCAAGTTTCATAGTGTATTGAGAAGGGTATGAGTAAAACTCATAAGTTCACCACTAATGGGTCCCTAAAATAACAAGTCTATAGTTATGCATGTAGTAGTGCTTAAGATAACAAATTACAATTATAAAATTTTAAATATTTAAAACTCAAAGCATAAACAAACACAAAACCCTTCACCTTGAGAACAATAAAAACATTCTTCAGCTAGTGTTGGGGTGATTTTGATCACATTATGTAGGCCATTCCAATCATACCACTCCTGACTAGAGGAAATATACCCGCCTCTAGTCCAAATCATCATCCAGGGAAGATATATCCATCCACGAAGCCCTATGTCCCCCAGGGTAGCGTTTACCATAGGTTAACCATAAAAATCCATTATCCCCTAGGGGAAGTTTTCACCCCAGGTTAAGCATAAAAGCTAGTATCCCTAGGGGTATTTTTCACCCAAGGTTAATCATCAAGTCCATAATATTCCAAAATAGAACATGCACATATCGAAATTAATTAAAAAAGGCATACATGGGTCCTCTTTACACTTCCATTTCAAAAATCCAAAAATAAACCCCTCAAATATTTTTTTATTTCCTCTGAACATTTCAAATAAAAACTTAAATCATTATCAACAAGCCACATGACTTTATTTCAATTCCTAACCATTTCATTTCCAAAACCATTTAGCAACTTTATTAAATAATTCAAAATTTGGAAAACATGGTTCCTTTATCAAAAGTACCCATCCAAACCAAATTTTTTCACAACCTCTCTATCATTTTGAGGAAGCCCAAACCAAAGTTCAATTCCAATTTCACTTTTAACCAATGGCTGTGAAATTAAATTACACACCAGTTTCAAAAAAGATTTTTTCCACTTTGGAACAATTGTATCTTGTCTTAACCATTTATTAAAACTAGAATGAGGTGAACTAGTTTAATTCAACATTCTACTTAAGGTAAACCCAAGGGGAAAAATTAAATAAATTATATGTCTGTGCCTATTTTATAGCATGAACGTACAACCCATGTACTTTTAAAATTAATAGATACTATGGTTTTGGATTAGGGACCACCTACCCAAACCTTATACAAGTCCACTTGTCGACTATTGACCATCGGTTCATCTTGAATCGTAAGAAAATGAAGAACCATACAAGCACCCTGAAAACAATTAATATTAGCTAAACAAAGCATAATACTACTCAAAGTCAAAAGAAAACTATAAATGCAGGAATTATATTTGTATACTCACCAAGGGATATTGATTATAAGATAAGACACTTGATTCATCCAATAAATGAGGGAGAAACACCATATAGAAGTGAAGATGAAGGAGAGGCATGTGCAGAAGGATACTGGAGAAATGAGGGAGAAAATGGGGGTTATAAACATAAAATCCCAAAGGGTAAAAACTAAAATTTCCCTACTTTTAATGAGGTGTGTGGTCAGGATGCATGATTTTCCAAACCATGCACCAACCATGCGATCTCACTGTCCAAGGCATGCCATGTCATATAGTTAGTCCACATAGTTTTTCAAGCTCTGCAAAAACTGTATGCATGCCTCTGCACCTTTCTGCAGAGGTCAAATTATCTCCTAAAGGCCCTTGCACAGTTTCACCAAACTGTATTCCTTATCAAACCACACTACATAGTTGGGGTCATAGTTAGCACTAACCGTACACCCTGGGTTGTATTTTCAGAAACCAAAGTTCCAAACCCCAAATCTTCTAAATCTTAACCGAGCACCTGAGGCATCCCCACCCCTAGGCCTCAAACCACATCCAAAAACATCCCTTTAAGAAGTTCTAACCCTTATAATTCTATTATAATGTTCAATTCTCAAAATATCCCATACACCAATTGGATTCCTTTCATTTAATGTTTATTTCTTATTACTATATGGTGAGAGTGGTTCAAAGATAAGATTTGGCTAATCCATTAGGCTTATATCTTGGGAAGAGGTGTAGGTCATCCCTATCATTTATGGAGTTAGTACTCTTCTAGAGATGTGGGGTGTGGGTCTTCCATGCTAGATTAAATTTTTTTAGAGCTTCCTCAATATGGAATGAGTTAAATCTCATGTGGGAGGAAACAATTTTATTCTTGGCCAACCTTAGCCCTTGGTGGGGTTCAAGGCCCCCCATGAGGTCATTAGTCCTTTGGTCTTTATATACATTCTATTGAGGCATAGGTTCCCTAATGTACTTTTGAGTGTTGACATGATGGATATGATGATCGAGTAGTGAGTTTGGTTCGATGGCCCCACTATTGTGGAATGGGATTGGTGGTAATATAATAGTCGTATTTTATTTGTATAGACAGATCAGGCACTCAAGGACTTGTAGTGCACTGGGTGAACCAAGTCTCTCTCGTTCAATATACTACTATAGTGGAGATGAGCTAAGTGGGTTCATATTCACCTTGCGGTTGGTTGATCTCTACCCTTTTGTGCATAGATAGTTCATAAGACTCTCTAATTGGATCCCAGTAAGGGTGGGGATGTATCTTTCCTCTAGTAAGATGGGGCAAGGAGCTCCCCTATGGGTTGGGGTATAGGCCACTCATCTGTGGGGCTAGTAACCCCCTTGATAATCTTACCATTCTTGAGGTGTGGTCCCCCTATTTTGTTAGACTAAGGATTCTAGACTCGATTGGCAGGATGTTCATATGGGAATTCTGTAGCTAAAGGCGTTTTATTGGGAGAAAAAATTTTGTCTATGAGTTTGGATATTTGTCCTCCGTGATAGGTGAGTGATGATGTGATTGTATGATATGTGTCTCATGGATGGTGACCCCTTTTGGAATGTGATATTTCTGACTTGATCTTTAGGGTTTGATGTGCTTTTTTCTATTGCATTCCCCTTGTTTGGACCTTGGTGGTTGGATCTTTTGTTTTGAGGAGAAGAGGGGTGTTTACCCCCTGATCCATGTGGCATATCTATTATGGATGGGAAAGGAGGTGTTTTCCCTTAGGGTATATTAGTAGGGATGTTTTTTCATTTGAGTCATTGGACTTGTTCATGGAATTTTCATCCCATAGGATGAGTTGACACTCAGGGTTATCCCTGATATATTTCAGTGATATAGGCTCAGGGTCATATTGGGAAGTGAATCCACAACTTCTTCCTTGGTTAGTTTTCCCCCTTTGTGGACTTGGGAGACTATATGGTTCCACCCTTGGTTTTATACTGACATATATCCCTATCAACCTTTTTTTAGGGTGTCCAACTAGGTATCGTTATACTCACCCTTGCACGTGATTTTTTCCCACACTTGCTATTTCTTTGCAGATGGCGAATAGGTCAATGGTGATATCGATGGATGTGGAGCTATTGGACCTAGTGAAGCTAAAAATTGGTGAATTTGGTGGGATTCATAATTGAAAGTGCTAGTTTAGATATGGTCCAATGTGTTTATTCCCTTACTCCTAACTACTCGAAGTTATGTGGCATTCTGAGATTTCAAGCCATGTATTTTTTCCATTTTATATCATAATTTATATTATACACCCATAAGATGTTTAATAGATGCATGCATGTATATTTTTATTTTAGATAGTTATGTATTCTAGTGTGGATGTGATGTTATGGATTATTAGTGATGTATTCATGCACGTTTTGTATATGTTAAGGCATCCCATATGTGATTTATGTCTTCTTGGAGCTAGTCACCAGACCGAGGCCTACTATAGGTAGGCTTGGGGTGGCACAATTATTACACTGTCAAGTTTGTGGGGGGGGGGGGCAGTGGGTTTAGTCAAGTCAAAGTGACATTATAGTGGGTTTTCCCTAGGAACAATGTTTATATAGGTGTCTCATGAGTTTGGTTTGGGATATGTGAGTTAATAATGCTTGATGGTTCTTAGGTTTGGGTGATAAGCTAAGGAACCCAGCTAGGATGAGGCATCCGACACATTTCTATGTAAGAATTTTGATAATATTTTGATTAAATTTAGTACATAGAAATTTTTTTTAGAGAACAATTGAGTGGGTCTATAAATCACATAGTGATTGGTGCATTATTGTTTTCATGTTGTGGAATCCTATTTTTTGTGATGTCTATGTGGAATGAGGATGTCATTTTACCTCATAAAAATTCTTTCTCTAGAGGTGATGGATGGACCTTATATGAATTATGAGAGAAAAAAGACTACTTGAAGATGTGTGAGCATCTTAGGAGATGTTCTCTCAATAACCCCCATGAACCATGTAAATACCATGGTGCAACCTTGTCAATTTTTAGATAGGGTCGATATCACCCTATATACCCAGACCATGAGATCCTCGATCTCATCTTATAGGTATTAATGTTACCCTCCTTGTAAATTTAGGGTGTGTGATCCTCTATCTATGGATCATTTTACAAGTAGGGTCAGTATACCCCTCATATACTTAGGGCGTAAAATCATTTACCTAGGAGTCGATATCCCCCCTTTCTAAGAGCTTGGTTGGGGCGCATGATCTTCCATTAGGGTTGGAACCCCATAAGTTGAGGTTTTTTTCAGTGAGGCATGAGTTCCCCATACTATATATATGGTCAGGTAACCCTCTGTATACTCGGGCATAGGGTTATCTATCTAATCCTACATATAGGGTCAGGTATCCCCCTGTTTACTCGGGGTGTGGGATCCTCTATCAGTGGGTCAATGTACAAATAGAGTCAGGTATCCACCAGTATACCTGGGTATCAAATACTCTATCACATACTATAGGCAGGGTCATGTATCCCCCTATTCACCCAGGGCATGAGATCCTCAATCTATAGTTCAGTGTACAAATAAGGTTAGGTATCCCCTCATATACCTAAGCGTGATATTCTTTATCTCATCATATGGGTAGGGTTATGTATCCCCCCTCATACCGGGGAATTTGATCCTATATCTCTGGGTCATAATCCCTTGACCAAGGTGTCTTATAGTGAGAGATAGGGTTTTCCCTTTTATATTTTAGATAAGTTATAAGGTTTGATGGATTTTAGTAGTTCAGATTCTTAGAGTTTCATGCTTATTTTCTTCTCCAGCTAGGCTGCACAAAGAGAAATTCTTCCCTATGTTCCATGTCCCCTATTTATCAGTGTATATGGGTGGTTATGGTTATAAGGACCAATACCCCCCCTTGGATAATGTGTACTCCACCAAGGAGTGGTTCCTCCCACTTTAGAGTTTGATGTGGTATGGACCCTTGGTGAGGTTGGGCACTCCCTCAAATGAGTTTTAGACCCTCAGTGAGGTGTGAGTCCCTTACCATAGTTCAAATATTTGTAGAAGTTTGGCTGATTCACAATGTATGATTTTGATCTCTTGATTGAGAGTGCATCTCCAGGATGATCCATTGATAGGGGTTGATACAGCCTATCAGGCTCTTTCATGTTGAGGATGGTGTGTATGATGATCTGGATGTTGAGCTTGGGAGCCTTGAATGGATGGAATATTCTTTATTGTGATTTTGGGGAATACTTTGTGTGAATATTTTGTCTTGTGGGAGGTAGGAAAATGATCAATGATGATCACTATGATGGTTGTCTCCTAGTGTAATCTATGTAGGCCTTTGATCGGATAGTTCCTAATGTAGTCTGAGGTGCGATCTATAACCTTTTTCCTTGGAGATTGTATTTTCTAGCACAATTTCATGTTATTATCTAAATGTTTCATGGTTGGGTGAGGAGATAGAATTTTGAGTAGAGTTTCTATAACTATGTGGTAAGACTGGGAAATTATTAGGGGTGAAAATATTCCCTAGTTTTTTCCATCAGTGTGATATGATTTTTGTCATTAGGTTTTTCCTAGGATTCTACTAAGGAGTAGTCTGAACCTTTTTTGACATCGTTGGTAAAATATTATCACTCACATCCTGAGTTCGGGTGGATGTATATCTTTATGTGGTGTTTTTAAATCTACTAGATAGGTTGTGACCCATTATTAATGGGATGTGGTACCCAGGCCATGAGCAAAGCCAACCCTTAGGAAGTTGAAACTAGTTCTTTCATTGGTTGGCTAGCATAGGTTCGTGTGTTGTAATAATTTTAGAGAACCATTCCTATAGTTGTAGAGTAGGAGGGTGTCCCATTCCTAGGTACATTTACCAATTGATATTGGGGAGATGAGTGTTTATTTTTGTTGGAATCCTCCTATTTAATCATGTTTTAATGATACAAAATCATGAAAATCATGAAAATTATGCTAATCTTGTTTAAATCATGTTTGGAGTTTGTTGGTATCCTTATGATTTCATGATTACAAGTACTAATTAATAATCTCACAAATTATGATAAATCTTGTTCTATTATGTTTTATTATACCAATAATTATGTTTAATATTTTTGTGAATTTTACTACTTAATATTGTTTACAAATTTTTGGCTAAGTCTACGAGACAATAAGTCTGCATCCGGTTTTGAATTTTAGCAAAGTCCCTGACACCATAACCCAGACTCCGTAATGATGATACCGTGACCCTGACACTGTAATGCTGATATCATGACCCTGACACTGTATCCATGATATCGTGACCCTGACACCATAATTCAGATACCATAATTATGATACCATGACTCAAACATTATTCAAAGTCTTAACAAAGGACTAGACACTGCTACCAGAGAAATCGTGTTCCTAACACCGCATCTGTGCTACCGGTTCTAGATGTCAATAATTTTGTGACATTGTGGCTGTCTCACCGATCAAAGGCAAATGAGAAGACACTTTTCCAAGTGATACTATTTCAAGACAAACTATGACACTTTTATTTAATCTTTTTGTTGTTTTCAATTTAACTTCAAATAGTCATATTCGAGTTATTTAATGGCACTGACATTATTAATGTTTCTTTGTAGACATGGCACCTTCCAGTATGAGGTACGAGGTGCATAATACATTCATATTATTGGATCTAACATGTGAAACCTTAATTAAAAAAAGATAATCATTTCTCAAAAAGGGATAGATAAGGGAGAATTTAAAAAGCTTACTCATGCATGCAACAATATAGTACTAAAGAACACACAAAGCACTCTCAATCCCTAAAGGCTGAACTAATATAGATCAGAGCCTCAAACATCTTCATATTACCAACTCAAATAATAACATAAGAAATATAGCTCACTTCATCGAAATGGATGCTCACTTCATCGAACTGGAAACCAGAGTACCAGACTTGCGATACTCTATTTTCACAAGAGAACTTTGGAATCACATATGCAACATCCTACAAGTCCAGAGCTACATAGAATAACACCCAGAGTACTTATAATCCATTGTCATCATATTTTCTCTATTGTGTACTGCATTAACTACTTTTTGATCAGTGTGTGTATCTGTATTAAAACACACATTGTCTCCTGCATTAAATTAAAGGATACAAGATATCCTCTCTCCAATATTGTTCTAATATTTTCTTCACCCACACATAACTGTGAAAGAGGTCATGCGTGACATTGTTGTTCATTTTTCCCATGTAGAACTGTAGTAGAGGTCATGTGACCTGGATAGTCTGTTTACTATTGTTTTACACTGATATGGGGTATGGATCAATCTATTATCTATATAGTATTATTGGTGGAAGGTGATAACCAAGTGGAGTGGATTACGTCTCAGCTTGAGACTAAACCACTTGTTTTATCTGCTATGTCTTTTAATTTGGTTTTTCTCTACTTTAATTTATATTTTAGAAAACTGGATTTTACTTTTATAGTTAGTCTTGGAATGAAGTTATAACTATTTTTCCCTATTAGAGTAGCTTCAAAATTTTTATCAATAACTCACGTTAATATTACTAAGAATTAATCAACCTTATGAGAAGTTATTTGAACAGTCAAACTATTATTACCGTATTACCTTGATTAAATAAACTGTATTAATTTTTATTGGGGAGTCCTTTTAAGTGAACTTTTTAACATAAATTTTTATAGATAATCAATTCACCCTCCCCCTCTTGAGTACTCTAATCCAACCAGCATTTGGTATCAAAGGATTTTATTCTTTTTAAGGATCTGTTTTAAAATATTTTGAACTGTGATTTTAGTTGTACTTTAAATATAATTAAATTTTTTTGTTCTAAATTTCTATCTCTTTAAAAGTATTTCTTTATTATGGATAATATACTAGAAGGTGATTCTACAAACAGACCTTCATTTTTTAATGGAACCAATTATGCACAATGGAATATTAAAATGAAAATGCACTTATAAATAATGAGTTTTGAGATTTTTTTCTTCGATTATAGATTCCAATAAGATTTCTGATACTGCTAAAACCACTTGGGATGACCCAACCAAGGCTGCATATAATAATAACTATAAATAAATGAATGCACTATATTGTGCCTTAGGATATGAAGAATTTAATATAATTTCCTCATGTAAAACTGCCCATGAAATCTAGGACACTCTCTATTTCACATGAGGGAACCACTAATGTGAAATAAATGAGACTTAATACTTATACTATTAAGTATGATAACTTTAAAATGAATCCTAATGATCCTATTTTTGATATGTATCTCAGGTTCAACAAAATTTTAAACACAATTATCTCTCTCTGAAGAGAATTTACAGCCAAAGAGCAAATCATGAGGATTTTGCAATGCTTACTAGAGACATGGAGAGGAACTTCTGTCTCTATTAGTGAATCACATGACATCATCCAACTACCTTTCAAAGAACTCATTGGGAAACTAATGATGTACGAAGAAGAGATGAATGTCAAAAAGGAAGAGGAGTATGAACCCAAAAGAAAATATGTGGAATTTAAGACCACTACCTCTAAACACAAAGAAAAGGATAAACTACAAGCCTATGTAAAAAGTTTCAGTAGTGAACAACCATCACCCAAAAGTGATGAGGAGATGGCTCAATTATCTAGAAGGTTTAAGAAATTTAACAAAAAGAAGAAAATTTTCAGAACTCCTAACTTCAAAGGAAGATATTATCAAAACGGAAGTTGGAAGAAGTATTGGAAAAGAAATGAGAAGTTTTATGAGATAGTATGTTAGGAATGTAAGTGAAAGCGACATGTAAAGGTTGACTGTACCAAGATCAAGTATAAAAAGAAATATGGGGACCAAGATAGAAAGTATAAAAGGGAAATGAAAGAAACTTGGAGTGCTTATGAGGAAAGTTCAAGTGACTCAGAGTCTTCTCATGATGAACAGGATAACAAATCCAATATGTGTTTCATGACAAACACATCTGAGGTAATCTTAGAATCTCCTGTACCAAATTCCTATTATTTTAGAGATGAAGTGATACTGAAAATATATCTATAGAAGAAATGTTTGACTATTTCAATATGCTTGAGGAGACATGTAATGAACTAAAATTTAAATATAAGTCTTTAAAGAGATAATATGCTCTTAACTTAACTGTTAAATTTGAACTTGCTGTAGAAATAGAAAAAAATGTTCAATTACTCAAAGAAAACAATGAATTAAAGCTATCCAATGAGTAATTGAAAAAGTACCTTGAAAGGTTTACTAATGGTAAAGATATCTTGGTACAAATTCTAGGTAAACTAATTTCTTCTAAGTACACTACTGGTATTGGCTAACAACCCGGTAAAAGAATTTTTGGAAAAACCAATTTTGTTTCTAAATCTAGAACATACATCTTTATTCATAGTTTATGAAAACACTCTTCTAGTTCAAACTATGATATATCCTCTACTATTTATAGCTTTTCTAGACCAAATAAAGTTTATTTCTCAAATACTTTATGTAATTCTTATAGAAGACATTGAGGTAGATGTGGGTTCCTAAATCCCTAGTTACTAGTATTACTGGTCCTAAACAAATATGGGTACCAAAGTCTGTTTTTATTTGACTAATTTATAGCAAAATGGTTTGAAGAGATCCTGTAAAAGCTTATGTTACTTGTATAGTGGGTGTTCAAGACACATGACAAGAGATTGTTTATGTTTTAATAACCTAATAAAGATTGATGGTGGGCATGTCACTTTTAGTGACAATGCTAAAGGAAAAATCATTGGCCTAGGACAAATCAGTAACTCTAACTCAGTTTTAATTAATAATGTAATTTTTTATGGAATGAAATATAATATGCTTAGTATTTCATAACTATGTGATGATGTATTTCATGTTAAATTTGAAAATAAATATTTCAATGGTTTTAATTATAAAAATGAACTAGTATTTTTTGCATTAAGAAATGAAAATGCATATTCTCTTAACTTAGATTATTTAGTTTCTCAAAATGTTTCATGTTTAAGTGTATTTAAAAAAGAGTCTTGGAATCATCATAGAAGACTAGGATACTGTAATATTTAGCCCCTTATAAATCTAAATACAAAAAGTTTAGTCAATGATCTACCCAAACTAGAGTTTCCAAACAATAAAGTGTGCAATCCTTGTAAAAAGGGAAATCAACACAAAATTTCCCTCAAACCAAAGAAATAAGTTTCAACTTCTCAACCTATCATGTTGGTTCAGATGGATTTTTTTGGACCATCTAGAGTTTCTAGTTTAAATGGGAAGCACTATGTTTATGTTCTTGTAGATGACTTTTCTAGGTATACATGGACCTTTTTCTTGGCTCACAAAAGTAAAGCCTACTCTCATTTCAACAAGTATGCTAAAACTGTAGAAAATCTTAGTGGACATAGAATTAAATATTTTAAGAAGTGACCATGTCTGTGAGTTTGAAAATCAAGAGTTTGAATCGTTTTACTCACAAAATGGCTATAGTCATAATTTCTCTACCCCTAAAACACCTCAACAAAATAGAGTTGTGGAAAGAATAAATAGGACCTAGAAAGAAATTTCTAGAACCATTCTTAGTGAATATGACTTACCAATTTATTTTTGGGTGGAAGCTATAAATACAACATGATCTATTATTAATAGAGTGTTGATTAGACCTATTCTTAAAATAACTCCATATGAGTTGTGGAACAATAGAAAACCAAAAGTGAACTACTTCAATATATTTGGTTGAAAAGTATATACCCTTAATACCAAGGAAAATCTTGTAAAATTTACATCCAAGAGTGATGAAGGAATCTCTTTAGGATATTCAATCTCTAGTAAAGCCTATATAGTTTTTAACAAGGGAAATAAATGTGTGGATGAATCTGTCCATGTCATGTTTGATGAGATAGATCCACATGAGCCTAAGACCTCTCTAGAGAATCTTAAGGATGATATGTAAAATCTAGATGTCAATGCCAAATATTATGAACCTATTATGAAGAAATCTATTAAAACTTCTAGTTCTAGAAATTCTCTAGATTCAATCCATAATGAAATCGAACATGTTGAAGAGCCTGAAATCACTAGCCCTTCTTTTTTTAGAGATGTTAGAACTCTTAAGAACCATTCTTTATATATTGTTGTTGGAGATATAGATAAAATAACACAAACTCGGTCCCCTCTTATAAATTAGGTTGAACGTCAAATTTTATTGTCACAACTTGAACCTAAAAACATCAATGATGCTCTCAATGATGAATTTTGGGTGATGACTATGCATGAAGAACATAATCAGTTTGAAAGGAACTATGTTTGGAAACTTGTTGATAGAACCAAAGACATTTTTACCATAGGCACTAAATTGGTGTTTAAAAATAAAGTAGATGAAGCTATTAACATAGTTAGAAACAAAGCTAGATTAGTTTCACAAAGATATAGTCAAGAAGAAGGAATTGACTATGAGGAGACCTTTTCACCAATAGCTAAACCCGAAGCCATTAGAATCTTGCTTGCATATGCAGCACATTTGAATTTCAAACTGTATCAAATGAATGTCAATAGTGTATTCTTAAATAGGTATATAGCTATGGATGTTTTTGGTGAACAACCCCCAGGTTTTACAAATCCTCACTTTTCAAATCATGTTTTTAAATTATCAAAAGTGTTGTATTGTTTAAAATAATCTCAAAGAGCTTAGTATGATAGATTAAGTACTTTTCTTATTTCTAAAGGTTTTAAAAAAGGTATATATGATCATACTCTTTTTATAAAACTAATTTCTATTGATGTTTTATTAGTTCAAATTTATGTAGACAATATTATTTTTGGATCTTCAAACAATTCTTTATGTATTTATTTTTCAAAAATAATGAAAAATGAATTTGAAATGAGTATAATGGGTGAACTAAAATTCTTTCTTAGATTTCAAATAATTCAAAATTAAGATGGTATTATTTTAAATTAAAGAAAAGATACTGAAGAACATATAAAATGTTTGGATTGTACAACAATAAAAGTAGTGATACTCCAATGAGTACTACTTGTAATTTGGATCTTGATGAAGATGGAAAATATGTTGATCAAACCACTTACAGATAAATGATTAGAAGATTAATCCACTTAACTGCTAGCCGACCTAATATTATTTTTAGTGTATGAATGTGTGATTTATTTCAAGAAAACCCTAAAGAGTCTCTTTTAAATACTGTTAAAAGGATTTTCAAATACCTCAAACATACAACCAATCTAGGATTGTTCTATCCTATAGGACAATCATTTGAGTTAGTTAGATATTCTGATGTTTATTTTGGTGGTTTTAAGTTAGATAGAAAAAGAACCTCTGGAACATGTAACATTTTAGTCAAGTATATAGTGTCATGGTGTTGTAAGAAACAAAACTCCTTTTCATTATCTATTTCCAAAGTTGAGTACATAAATACTAGTAGTTATTGTGCACAAATTTTGTGGATGAAACACACATTACCAGACTATGGATATAAATTCATACATGTACTTATAAATTTTAATAATAAAAGTGCTATTAAAATTTCAAAGAATCTTGTTTCACACTCCGAGAAAAAACGTATTGATGTAAGACATCACTTTTTGAGAGACCATTATCAAAATGGTGATATCACTTTGGAATTAATTGGAACCGAACATCAGCTTTCTGATATATTTACTAAACCATTAAATTCCAAAAGGATAAATTAAATCATACATGAATTAGTGATGATAAGTCTTAAGTGAAAGTCTTATGGTCTTGAACTTACTATTTCATGATTTGCAGCTTCACAAGTTAATGCCTCAAAATTGTTGTTTCACTTTTAGGGTCTCACAAGTTATGACATTGGAAATACAGTTTCACTTTTACGATATCATAGGCATGGTCTTAAATTTGTTGTCTCAATATTACGGTCACACCATTTGTTATCACACCATCACAATGACACTATGATGACATGCTCTGGTCTCATATTAAATCCCTATATGTTTTTTATTATTTATTTATTTCCCATATCACTATATCAAATATTTTACTTTTCCAAGATTTTCGTTTACAGTTTTTGGTCTTCCAAAATTATAAAACCTCATGATAATTTTCACTTCTATCTTTACTCGAGCTTTCCTCTCTTGAAATCGAAGCCCTTGCCTTCCAAATCATCTGCTCTCCTTTAACTCTTTCTCCTTATCAGACCTAAAATTTGATGCCTAGAATGAGAATACCCTCTTCGTTGACTCTTGAGAAGCGAAGGTCTCACAAAAAAGCAAGAAAGGTTCCATGAATAGCACATGAAGGACTGCTGAATCCTGGTATTGTTGATAGAATAGTCGTTCATGAAAAGGAAGTTTGTCTGAAGTGGCTACTACCAAGTAAGTCTCTACTCTTCAATGTCTTGACTGAACAAGGATGGTTGGATTGGTTTAATAAGGAAAAGAGACCCATCTATCTGAATCTTGTCTCCCAATTTTATCAATATCTTCAGTTCTCCACTGATTCAAAAGATAAGTTCGTTGTGATAACTTAGATAAAGGGACAGAGGTTCACTTTTTCATCCAGGCTATGGGGTACCTATCTTAGAATACCACATAAAGAAATATGTGAGGATAATCAGTGAGGGCCTCCTCCTTCCAATGATATTTTTAACTTGGAAGAAGATTTGGAAAGTATAATTGGTAATAATAAGATAAGAACACCAATTGTAGAAGATCTATATGAAAAAACAAGGCTACTGTTCAAATTCATTCAGAATCTAATCGAACCTTGGAAGGTAGATTTCGCAACACTGAAGAATCAATATGTTTTTATAATATATCTAATGAAAAATTTCAACAAAATTAACTTATGTAAGTACATCATTCTTCACATTAGTGATATAATCAAGAGTACTTCAAAATCGACCTCACTATTTTATGTAAGATTTATTTCTACTATGCTGGTTTCCAAAGGATTAGTTTGGATAAATGATAAAGTTATTGAGGAATATGAGTTTTTTATCTCTAAAGATACATTTGGAAGAATGAAAATAAATTGGCCTCCTTAGAAACAGTCTTGGGTGGAAGATAATGAAAGGTTGTATGAAAAGTTCAATCCCATTGAAAATCCCTCAAGACCTAAGGAAAAGAGAGACATAGTCCTAGAATATGATGAGTTTGTGGAATACTCAATTCGATAATCCTAGGATGCAGAAGCTGCATCTGTGGACAAAACCACCTTAGAATAAGGGGACGATGTCTTACTAGAACAACAAATTGATGAACAACAAGTTGGTGAAAAAATAATTGATGAAGACATTATTGATAAATAAGGACCTACTGAAGTTCTGGGAGAGCAATATGTTCCTATAGAACATCTATAAGAACCTATTATTGAGAATGGTCTTGCAGTTGTAGAAAGGTTTGAAGAACAATTTGAGCCAGAATTAATCTTATCAGTTGAAGAAGGAATGGAACAAAACTTTTGGCAAGCTAGAATAGAGATGGGTGAGCCTGACATTGATGTAAGTTTGGAAATAGATCAAGAGACTTATCCTCTCACTCCTAGAGCTGATGCACTAATTAAGGGGGAGAAAAACCCCATAATGGAAAGTACTCGAGTACAAAGTTCTATCGAGACAAGTCCAATGAACAATGTGTATAAATTCACAAGATATTTTGATGTCTCAGAATCTCAATTGTATTCAATGAGAAGAATCAATCTCACAATAGATTTTCAATTGAAATATTTTTCTCTAATAGGAGTTATACCTGCTAAGGAGCCTAGAGCTATTGTGGTTTCTGAACTAGAGATTTCACAAGAAGATCCAAGATTTGTAAGCCATGAGTATTTAATGGGGTTTGGTGAATTTATATTGGCGAGCTTTGAGAATCTTTTGAAAGATCAAACTCTTATTGTAACTCATCTAAGTGAACCAGATGCTAGTATGCTTTTGGAGAAACTTATACGAAAAACCCAATCTTAGATGTTGCATCAAATTCAAGATGTAATAATTGAAAATCGGTATTTAAGTGCGGAATTTAAATCTTTAAGGTCTTTGGTTGAGGAAATTAAGAAATAGTTTGAAACTTTTGAACCCCCTATTTCTTGATTCAACACAGAAGATGATGAAAAGATAGATAAAAAGGATGTAGCATTGATCTGACCAAATCTGGTCTCAGTTGTTGATAAAATAATTTCAAACAATGAAGATATAGACGAATAAATTTGAAAATTGGAATCCTCCATTGATGTGTTGCCTGTTATTTTTATGGAGTCTATTGAAACTATTGTCATGAGTCTTCATGTACCCTATACAGCCATCTCAGCTCCTTCCTCCTTGGAGAATCCTGATCAATAATCTCAGTTGTCAAAAAGTAAAGTTCTATGAAAGGTTATTCAATAAGATCTAAAATATTTGAAAAGTAAATCTATTCAGGAAAGCCTCTCTAAAATTGTTCAAAACAATGAGCATGTCCAAGAAATGTTTTTACTGTACTCTAAGGAGGATTCTATGGCCTATGATGAGATTTCAAAGAAGGAGGATTTCTACTTCAAAAGGATTTATACAAAGCATGAATTGACAAGTCATTTCATGTACCTTGAAAAGAATTTAAAAATTCCTTCTGTGAATCAAGCGTTTAAGGACCTTGTGAAGAAAATGAAAGAGTTCACACCTGCCTTGGAGAGGTTTATTTAGAATAAAGATGATTTTGAAAAGGCTATGAAATATGGAGGTAAATTCATAATTAATTTTATCAATTTGTTGAAGCTCTATCTCCATGTGAAAATCACAACTATAGTGGCTCCTACAGCTACTTACTTGAGGTTTGGTTCCACCTCTTCTTCATCGTCTACCTTTTCTCCTACTACCATGTCTGTATCTCAGGCTCTGAGCGAGATCATACTTTTCATTATTGAGAAATTCTTGCCTCATTATTTGACAAAATCCGCTCTTGAACCTTCTGTTTTTGAAGTTGTGCCTCTTCCTTCTCTCACCATTGGATCACTCTCAGCTACCACCTCCTCTTATGCTCCTGTGGCTCCTCATGTTGATTCTGCCATGGTAAACGAGAAGTATACTACCTCTGAATAGAAGTAAAGAATTTTAATTTTATAGGAATGTTCTCTATTTTTTCCTATGTCTGTACTGGATTTTATCTTATTTTACAATGAAATGTGCCATATTGTTGTTTGATTTTGGCCTTACAGTAATTCATTTCTTATTTTGTGTTTCTTATTTTATTTTTGATAATCCAAAAAGGGGGAGAAATAAGAACAACATTATTCAATTTTTAGATAGTTCATACATTCCATGATTAGTGATCATAAAAAAGGGGTATATTGTTGTACTCCTCTTGTTTGATCATGTTTTAGTGCTCACAAATCATGTAAATCATGCAAATTATGCTAATCATGTTTAAATCATGTTTGGAGTTTTTTGTCTACTTATGATTCCATGCTTACTAGTTTTAATTCAAAATATCACAAATTATGCTTAATCATGTTCTATTATGTTTTATTATAACAATAATTAAGTTTAATCCATTCTTTGAATATTACTACTTATGACTATTTATAGATTTCTGGCTAAGTCTGCGAGATAGTAAGTCTGCTTTCAGTTATGGATTTTAGAAAATTCCCTGACACCATAACCCTGACACCATAATGATGATATTGTGAACCTAACACTATAATGCTGATACCGTGACCCTGAAACTGTAACCCTGATACCGTGACCCTGACATTGTAATTCTAATACTGTAATTTTTATATCGTGACTCAAACACAGTTCACAGTTTTAACAAAGGACTATACACTGCTACCAAAGACACCGTGATCCTAACACCACATCTGTGCTACCAGTTCCAGATGTCATCACAGGTGTGGCACCATGACTATCTCACTAATCAAATCCAAATGAGAAGACACTATTTCCAAGTGATTCCATTTCAAGACAAACAGTGAAACCTTTCTTTAATCTTTTTGTCATTTTCAATTTAATTTATAATGGTCATATTCGAGTTATTTAATGGCACTGACATTATTAATGTTTCTTTGTATACATGTCACCTGACAGTACAAGGTATGATGTGTAGAATACATGAATCCTATCAGCTCCAAAATTTTCAACCTTAATTAAAAAGTAGATAAGTGTGGCCCTAATTGGTATAGAGAAGTGAGTGTTTAAAAAGATAACTCATGCATGCAACAAAATACTACTAAAGAACACACGAAGAACTCTCTATCCCTGAATGCTGAACTACCATAGATTAGAGCCTTAAAAATATTATTAGTACCAAATCAAATAAGAACACAGTCTACATATCTCACTTCATCGAATTGGAAGCTCTGTTTATCAAATTGGAAACCAGAGCACCAGACTTGCGATACTCTCTTTTCACAAGAGAACTCAAGAATGACATCTGTGACTTCCTATATGTCTAGAGCTATATTGAATAACCCTCAGAGCACTTATAACCCTTTATCATCATATTTTATTTATTGTGTACTGCATTTACTACTTTTCGATTAGTGTGTGTATCTGTATTAAAACGAAGACTGTAACCTACATTAAACTAGAGGATACAAGAAATCCTCTCTCCAATATTGTTCTACTCTTTGCTTCACACATGAATAACTATAGAAGATGTACTTCATGTCCTGGTTGTTGATTTTTCCCATGTAGAATTATGGTAGAGTTTGTGTGACCTGGACAGTCTGTGTACTGTTGTTTTACTCCAATCCAGAGTGTAGATCAATCTCTTATCTATATAGACTGCTTGGTGGCAAGTGATCACCAAGTGGAGTGGATTAAGTCCCGGCTTGAGACTAAACCACTTGTTTTATCCACTCTTTCTTTTAATTTGGTTTTTCTCTACTTTACTTTATATTTTAGAAATCTAGATTTTACCTTGATTGTTAGTCTTGGATAACAGTTATAACTGTTTTTCCCTATTATAATAGCTTCAAAAGTTGTATCAATAACTCACATTGATATTACTGAGAATAAATCAATCTTCTAAGAAGTTATTTGAATAGTCAAAATATAATAATTGTATTACCTTTATTAACTGTCTTGTATTCATGTTTATTGGGGAATCATTTTAAGTGAACTTTTTAATAGAAATTTTAATAGATAGTCAATCCACATTCCCCTCTTGAGTACTCTACTCTGACCAAAATAATTTTACTAGTTTCCTTCTTTTGGGATTTCCAATGCATGGAATTAAAGGTTGAGTTATACTCTCAACCCAAATTTTCTAGAGGATGGATATGTGTGCATAGTTCTTGGTTTTTCTCTAAGAATTTGGACTGACTATGTTCCAATAAAAATATGGGCTAGAAAATGAGAGTTCATCCATTGTAAGTATTTGATTGGTTGATAGTCAGTCATCTCAGCTTTGGGGACACGTTAGTGGTGTGGAGAGAGTTTTGATGGGAGACCCATTATGGTATTTTGGTATGTGATTCAGGCACAAAACTCTTCAGGATGGTTATTATAGGCCTTTGAGTGTTGGAAATATGTTGACCTTGGAACTCGGAGTGGTAGATTGGTTCATCTGTAGTGGATGAGATCATGATTGAGGTTAGAGGTATAGGATTTCTTTTTATGGTTGTTAGAGAGATAATGATGAGAGGACTAGTGTTATCCTCAATCCCCAAGTTAAATAATGTCGATGTATGCACATTTTCAATTATTAATGACGAGTGTAGGAAGTCCCTTATGGGGGTAGTATGGTGATCTTGTTGAGTATCTCGATGGTTGAGTTTGACGTCGTTAGATTATCTCAATATGAAAATATTTAGGGTCTTCCTTTTTGAAAGTGGAGTGCATGGCACCCCCATAGGAAATGGCTTGGTAGACGTACCATATTTTATTGATACTGATGGTATATAGTAGTGCTTCATATTGACATTGATGGGAGTCTTATAATTATAGGAAAATTTTTTGGATGGAAATCTTAATGAGATTCATGAGAGGCGAGTCACGATGGTTTCAAGATCTTACCTTATGGTGGATTTAAGCTATTTGGCATTTGTGGAGGAACAAGGATCTCGAATGATGTGTCCCTAATCTACACAATATTAAAATGGAAAACTAAGTGTGGTTTCATTATGGGTCCTTGTGGATCTATAGACCTTATGAAGCTATTGGAGCTCATTCACAACTGTGTGATTTACTTCCTTTTGGGTTTGAAAAGTCTCAAATGTGTGTACTATGTAGTGACACTAGTTTTCTCATATAGAGGACTTAACTTATTTTTGAGTTTCAGAGCCTGTAACCTTTATAAGGTTAAATTCGAAATTTCCCCCAGTCAATGAACTCCGATTTTTTTATGGTTTTATTATTTTTTGGGATTTGAAATTTACCCTTAGGTTGGGTTTGGTGAGATTATAAACTGATCATATTATTTGATATATTTAATATTTATTATATAAATATGATTTATTACCATGTGTGTGAACACTAATATATCCTAAATGAATCCCCATATGGAAATCCTTTATTTTCAGTTGACTCTAAAATGGGAAGTTTTACCTAGGTGAGGTATAAACCCCATTTGAGTGCTGGGTATCAGGACGAACCCTTAAATGGGTTTTTGTATTTTGATTACCCTCTCCTCTATCCCCCCAATACACATGAGAGTAATGGAAACCCTTCCTCTCATTGACATCACCAAACTAAGAGAGGAGAAGGAGGGAGAGGGATATGGAGATGTGTCGGAGGAGGCTAATCATAGGCAGATCAGGATGCAATGACCATAGAGTGTAGATCTAACCTTGAATCTTTGAAAATTCTATGAGGTAGAACCATTATTTTGATTTTCACCTAATTATTATTTTTAATATGTTTTAATATATATTTGGGAATTTCAACTACTGGCAAGTGGATTGAGGCCCATGGAGGGGTGATTTGTGAAGAAATTGTTGGGTTTGGGCTGTTCCTAGGGATTCTGCATCTGGAATTCCAGATCACACATCGTGTATCACTAGAACACTTTCTGTGTATACCAATAGTGCGATGGAGGTTGAAGATGGTGACCACATAATGTATTGGATTATTGGGTGAATTAATCTTGGTGTGGTAAGGTATAAGGCCAGACACCCCTTGTGAGGTACATGGTGTGTAATAGTACATTCTATGTTGGGTTACATGACATGGATTGAGCAAAGTACATAAGTCAGCATCGTGTGTGGATTACACACCATGTATAGGATGAAAATACATCATGTATTTGGAAAATTCAATCTGATTCAAATAGAGGTACATACCCAGAGTGGTTCATTGGGTGTCCAAACCATATACATTTCCCTCATAAGAGTTTTTCATGATTTCTTGACTCAGATACTAATTTGGATAGGTGGTCCATCCATTCTGAGTGTCTTTCAATATAGAACAGGATGGTGGAGTCCCCTGCATTACTAAAGGATATTGGAAAGATGATATGGGGCTAGTTATGTATCCTAGCCCCATGTTGATGATGAAAGGATCAAGGTGAAGATCCAGGGTAGGTTCAAGGATGATGATCCCCTGGGTGACATTTTGGCACTAAGGCATGGGACCCTCACTTTTTTTTAGAGATATATATCCTTCAGGATTCATTGGGAGTTGTGGATCCTTGGAGGATGGAGGAGTTACAAACAAAAGAGTTTGATCGAGTTTTTGATGATTCCTTCTTCACAATAGAGTAATTCGATGGTACTTGTAGACAGACATAGAAATCAAGGATATTTTCACTCCTTCATATGCACCATGTATTGAGTGGATGCATATGGTTTTGATGGGAGGATGGGAAGTTATTCATAGACTCCCATTATGATATGGTCTTTGTGACCAGTGCTTGTTGTGGATGTAGATGTCTTTTATCCCTTTTAGAATCCCATGATATCCCATGTGAGATATATTAGGTGATTGTAAAGTATTCATAGTGGTTCCCTTTCATCAACTGTTAGTTTCTAATGACATTGTGATAAGATTAGTTTAGATATGGAATTTGGGTACTCCTTAAGGATTATATCATGGGATGAAGTATGGGTCCTCCCTTTCATTGATGGAGTTAGTACTCCCATATATATGTGGGGTGTGGGTATGGAATCCCGCCTTTTTATTACATAACTTTTCATTACATTTTACAGAGGGTCTTTAAATTCTAGTGTCTTGGAAATCAGGAACATAATACATGAAAAAAACATAAATCATTATTCTAAACCACTCGTAAGGCTTCATCATAGGTTCATACAACATAAAACTACTGCATCTCAGATCCTAGATACATACATCAAAGGAAAGGGTGAGCAGAAGGCCCAGTAAGGGTAAACATGTGAATCAGTTTTCTTGTGTTAACAATAAGAACTTGAATAACAACATAATGACATGTGAAATGGAAGTATAGGAATATCATAATGAAAAGAACATGGAACATAACTTGAATATGTGGATTCAACATTTCATTTATACATTCATGAACGTATCACCAAGGTCCATCCCTAAGGTGTCATAAAAATTACCAAGGTTATTCACCAAGGTATCGTGAAACTTGTCATCTCTAGATATTAATTCTTTAACCAATGAATTAGAGTGCTATCAGGGTGCACCCTTAATATATATTTACTTTCATTTTATCCACATAGATCATAATAAAACATTTCATAAATAACCCATAGAGAATAAAATAAATGGGTTTCATTTCAAAATCGTGACGTTTTAAAAGTTCTTAAAAATAAGATCATTATATCATTTATAACCCATGGAAAGGGAGTAAGGGTTATATGTATGTCCATTCCAGAATAAAATATATCCTTTTTATATATTTATGAACACCCATATAAACGAAATAGGTCTGGGTATTCACATAAATAAACAAGATAATTTCTTGAGAGAAAGAGATAGAAATTTTGAGACGAAATTTCTACAGCATAACGACTATATAACATCATTTTAGAAAAAAAATAAAAAGAGATGGTACAAGGGAAACAAAATCATAAATAACTCATATTAAAATATAAATACAGAATAAAATGGAGATAAGATCATGGTATGGTTATTTTAATGACATACCACAAGAAAAGGAAACTTGAAAGGAAAGAGAAGATGCAATTTCTTTTACGAGAAATTTGGCAGCCTAATAGCGTCACATAAAAATTAAGAAAACAAATTGATGAGAGCAGAAAGGGTATCTCAACAAATAGAAATGAAATGGATAGTAATGATAACATATATGAACATACCCTGAACATAAAGATATGGAAACTAGAAGACACAACATAAAGGAATTCATGACTTAAAAGAGGAGGGTGAAAGGATCTCTTACCTTGAAGAGTAACATCGAAAGCTAGAAAGTCAAGACCTTGGGAGGCTTGAGGGAACCTTGGGAGGACTCCTTGGGAGGTAAGGAGACCAAAAATTTGTTGAGGAAGATTTTTTAATGAAATAAATGAGGGAAATGTCTTGGTATTTATAGGGAAAGTGAGTGAATAAATTATTAATTTCCAAGGGACACCTCATCAGTGGTATTTGCAACACCATGGGCTTTCCCATGGTATTTTCCCATGTTATTGGCCAATTAGAGCACATCATAGCATATCTCACTATTCATAAGTCTACCAGAAAGATTACATCATTATTACATCATTAATGATGTCATTAAACACCTGAAACTCAAAACTGCATTTTTACTATTCACCGAAAATTCAACTATTTCAGGAAAATCCCTAAAATTCATCCTAACCTAATATCAATGCTCTGAAATCAAAAATTAAGTCCATTTTATGAAAATAATTTTCGAAATATTTTTAATTAAATTTTTAAATAAAATCATTATTTATTCCAAAAATACAACTTTAAAACTTTAACTCATTTTGTAACACATTAAGAAAGTAATCAAAGACCCATAAAAATATTGTATACCCATAAGACAATAAAGTAACAATTTATGATTAAATTTTATGAAAATAAAATTCCATTTTAAATTATTAAATTAATTATAAAATTTTAAATAAAATATTTATGGCGTACAAATATACCAAAACTTAAACTATGATCATTTTTTCACTTTTAAGATGTCTAAAATGTATTTATACATTCATGGGTGAATTTTCTATTTTTTGGTCAAATTACTATTCATTACTATTCATATGGGTGTGTTAATATTCCTACTTTACTATTCACTAAAAACCAAGTTGATCTTATTAGAATCTAAATTTCTCACTGATCACAACTATAGAAGACCATTTATTAAAAGAATTTCAAATTATTAACTATTTAATGAATAAAAAAATATTTTAAAATGCCATTTTCCCTAAATTCATCAATAATACACATCTTATATTTATCCGGATATTTGAAATTCACAAAATTTTCCATAAGAAGAAATAAAAAAAAATTTATAAAAGGATTACACAAAGTAGTTAAGGTCTTTTTACATAGCCCCTTATTACACCAACATAGGACCTAAGTGTTAGGTGTGCTATGGTGATAGAATCTAGGGGTGCCTCAGACAACATTTCATGAGTGGTGATTTCTATCAGCTTGAACTTCTCCATTAGGTGATTCCGTTAAAGCTTCATACATTGAAGTTCGGCTTGGGATTGGTCCAGAGCAAAGCCCAGTGATGCTACCTCCTTCCCAAGATCCGACGGATGGGCTTCATATGGATTGAGTCTACTGGATGAGGTCATTCAATCTTTTTTCTATATTAATTAACCAAGATAACCATATTTATAAAAACACAATGTTAAGATTATAGTTTCCAATGGTCATATTGACCAATGATCATATAACAGTTGAAACACAATGGTCTCATTTTAATTATACCCACTTCATTAATTAAAGGATGTATTTTTGTTGAGTATAAAATAAAATAACACAAACAAAAATAATTAAGAAGTTTGGGTCGTTACATTCTTCCACGCTTAAGAAATTTCATCCCCAAAATTTTATCTCATACCCTCCAATGGGAAAAAGTGTGGGTACTTTTGACTCATGGACTCCTCCGGTTCCCATGTGGATTCTTCACATTTGTGGTTCCTCCACAACACCTTAACAAGGTGGGTAATCTTGTTGTGTAGAACCTTGTCTCTACGATCCAAGATCTCCACCGGCTGCTCCTCATAAGAGAGTTCATGTTCCAGTTGTACCACCACTTGATTTAGTACATGTGAAGGGTCGGGTATGTACTTCCTCAAGAGGGATATGTGGAAGACACCATGAACATGGGCTAGATTTGGAGGAAGTGCAATCCTATAGGCCACTGCTCCCACACGATCAAGGATTTCATAAGGGCCAATGTACCTAGGGCTGAGCTTCCCTTTCTTCCCAAACCTCATGACTCTCTTCCAAGGTGAAATCTGAAGAAAGACTTTGTCACCAACATCAAACTCCAAGTCCCATCTACGGTTGTCGGCATAGCTCTTTTGCCAACTCTGAGCAGCCTTAATGTGTTGTTGTATGGAATGGACCTTTTCTGTCATCTCTTGCACAAGATCAGGACCAAGAAGCTTTCTCTCACCAACTTCATCCCAAAAAGTAGGAGTTATACATAGATTCCCTTATAGAGATTCATAGGGTTCCATTTGAATTCTCAAGTGGAAGCTGTTATTGTAAGAGAACTCAACTAAAGAGAGATGTTTATCCCATCCACCATTAAATTCCATTGAGCAAGTTCTCAGCATATCCTCGAGTGTTTGAATAGTCATTTCAGATTGGCCATCAGTTTAGGGGTGATAGGCCGTTCTGAAATTCAATTCAGTGCTTAGAGATTATTGAAGAATTCTGTAGAATTTTGATGTGAACCTTGGATCACGATCAGATACGATAGAAAGTGAAAGTCCAAGCATCCTTACCAATTCCTTCATGTAAATCCTGGCAAGTTGATCAAGAGATAAATCTGCCCGGATGGAGAAAAAATGGGCAGTCTTGGTGAGATGGTCCACAATAACCCATTTCGCATTATTTCCTTTGGAAGTTCTCAGGAGACCAGTGAAAAATTCCATAGTGATAATGTCCCACTTCCATGCTGGTATGGGTAGGGTTGCAATACCCCTTTAGGAAGTTTTTGCTCTACCTTCAGTTGCTAACATACCAGGCACCTTGAAGTGTAGTCAGTAATCTCCCTTTTCATATTATCCCACCAATAATGATTAAGAAGGTCCCTATAGATTTTTTTGCTACCAGGATGTATAGAGAATGTAGAGCTATGACCTTCATCCATCAACTCCTTCTTTATTTCTGGAATAGATGGAACACATAGTCTTGTACGAAATTTTAGTACACCTTCTTGGTCAGTATTGAACTCAGGAAACTTCCCATCCTTCACATCCTCAAACTTCTTCTGTAACAAAGGATCTTCTTTCTAAGATTTCTTGATCTTCTCTAGTAGTGACGATTGAGAAATCATTTGGGTTAGGGTTGATTATGTCCCTTTCCTTATAATTCCCATGTCTAGCTTTACTAGGTCATTATTCAAAGTATCTTTTCAAATCCTCATCATGGAAAGAACAACTGGGTCTTTCCTGCTTAATGCATTTTCAACTTTGTTTGCTCTTTCAGGATGATAATGAATTGAAAAATCATGGTCATTAAGGAGTTCCAACCATCTCCTTTGTCTCATGTTCAATTCCTTTTGTGTGAAAATATACTTCAAACTTTGATGGTCTGTGTATATATCACATCTCTCCCCATAAAGATAGTGCCTTCATATCTTCAGAGCAAATACAACCACTGCCATCTCCAGATAATGCGTAGGATAGTTCTTCTCATGAGTCTTCAACTGTTGAGATGAATAATCAATGACCTTTTAATTTTGCATGAGGACATACCCAAGACCTTTCAAAGATGCATCGCTAAAAATAACGAATCCTTCTCCACTTGAGGGCAGAGTTAACACAGGTGCAGTAACCAATCTCTTCTTCATCTCTTGGAAACTTTCCTCACACTCCTTTGTCTAGATGAACTTGAACCCTTTTCAAGTTAACTTGGTTAATGGATGATAAATTCGTGATTTTTTTTTTCAAAAACCTCCTATAATATCCTGCTAATCCAAGGAAACTATGAATCTCAGTTATTGTTGTAGGCTGAGTCCACTCCTCTACAACTTTTGCCTTTGTAGGGTCAACTATGATTCCTTAATTGGTAACAATGTTCCCCAAGAAAGAAACTTGTTGTAACTAGAATTCACAGGTACTGAACTTTCCAAAAAGCCTCTCCTTCCGCAGAGTTTTCAAAATAACCCTTAAATGATTCTCATACTCCTCAAGACTTTTGGAATATATCATAATATCATCAATAAAAACTACTACAAAGTTATCAATGTAGTATTTAAAGACTCTATTCATCAAATCCATAAAAATAGTAGGTGCATTAGTCAATCCAAAAGGCATAACAACAAACTCATAATGCACATATCTTGATCAAAAGGCAGTTTTTGGAATATCTTCTTTCTTCACTCTCAATTGATGATAACCAGATCAAAGACCAATCTTAGAGAATAATTGAGCCCCATGAAGTTGGTAAAATAAGTTATCAATTCTTGGAAGAGGGTATTTGTTCTTTACTATGGTCGCGTTCAGTTCTCTATAATCAATACATATCTGCAACGATCCGTCCTTCTTCTTTACAAAGAGAACAAGTGCTCCCCAAGGAGACACACTCGATCGGATAAACCCCTTCTCCAAAAGATCATGGATTTGTTTCTTTAATTCCCCTAGCTCCACATTTTCCATCCTATATGGGGTCTTTGATATTGGATGAGATCTTGGTATGAGTTCAATGGAGAACTCTACCTCTCTTTCTGGGGGATGTCTAGGAAAATCCTCAGGAAATACGTCAATGTATTCCTGGACGATGGGTACATTTTTTATCTTCAAACTCTCATTTCCTTCTTCTTATTCACTGATCAATTCCATAAAGAAGGATATAGGAGGTTCTTCTAGATAAATATTAAGTTGAGCTATCTCTCCTTGGAAGAAAACTGTAGGTTTTCCATTCAAGATTATTGATATTTCATTACTTCTGCATTTGATCTTAGCATTATACTTTGAGAGCCAGTATATCCCTAGTATAATGTCGAATTACATCATGGGAATGACTACTATATTTTTGATAAGATTGTTCTCACCAAAGTAAATACAATAGTTTCTAAACACTAATGATGATTATATAATCCCACCAGGAGTCTTGACTGATAACTCTACTTTTAGCAAGTTGGGGGTTGATTCAAAATTCTTTGAAAACTTGGAGTAAAGAAAGGAATGTGTAGAACCATAATCAAACAAATTACTTTCTAGCTTTGAAAGAACAACAAGAGTACCTTCTACCACATCATTTGGAGCTTCAACTTCATTTGTCGTGATAGAAAAACCGCAACCTTGATTCCTTGGCCTTGGATAAGGCTGATGGTGGTTACCCTCCACTGCCCTCGGATTTAGACAGTGATTGGCCATGTGCCCAAGTTTTTCACACATAAATCACTGGACATCAGGTAGGGATTTCACCATCTTCCCCTTATCGTTAGTGTTTGGAAGTTGAGGTTTCACCTCACTATGACCATTCCACGCAATATGGCCATCTCTTCCACACTTGTAGCATTTCCCGATCCCGAGCTGGCAGTTCCCCGAATACTTCTTCCCACATTTATTACACGTGGGACATTGCACTTGCTTGCCTCCTCTTCCTTGATCAAAGGTCCTCCCTAAGCTGGGCTCCATTGATCTCTTTTTGTCTTTTGATTTATGAGACCATTGTGTCTCACCAAACTCCAGTTCGACTTTCATCTCACTCTGTATGATCTCCTCATAGCTATCATAGTCTCAATTGGATAAATTCTTCCATAGATGAGGTCTCAGTCCACCGAAGAATCTATCAACCTTACCATTTGGATCCATGACAAAGCTAGAGGTATATCATGAAAGTCGGTTAAAGTTCATTTCATAACTCCTAAAATATTTTTTCTCCTTCTGCTTCAACTCGAGAAACTCTTTCTCCATTCTTGATCTCATGGAATGAGGGAAATACTTACTGAAAAATATCCCTCTGAACTCTTCCCACTCTAAAGCTTCAACTTCCACTCTTGTCCTTGTGTTTTTAATTAGTTCCCACCAGTAATTAGCTTCCCCTTATAAGTGATAGATGGCCAGGGTTACCTTCTCTTTCTCTGAACCACAGAGCACAGAAAAGATCTTTTTGATGGAGTTGATCCACTACTCAGTAATCAATGGGTCAGTCGATCCACTGAAGTTTGGTGGTCTTTGACACATAAATAACTCAACAGAATGTTTTCCCTTCGCGGTTAGATCAGTATCTGATCTTTATTCAAGTTATTTCCCATAACTTGAGTCAGTTGGTTCATCATTCGCATGAATGTTTCCATTCCAGCTTTCATCGGAGGGCTGTTAGCGCATGGTCCATTGCGGTCACCATTTGCACGGTTCCTCCTATTTCCCGCTATTTCTAAAAGAATAAAACCTTAATGATAAACTTATTTCATTTACAAATCTTTTAACTATAAATGATTTATGTCTTAAAACTTCTTTAAAAAATTACATTTCTCTATAAATCCTTCATAATGATTCATAAAAAGCTTATGATTCACCAAACATATCCCCCAGGAGTGTCATAACCAAGAGTGCCGAAAGGCCTATTTCCGTGCCCCAGTTCCCATTCGAGTCTAGCTCAAAGCGGTTTTTTCGGGTTTTACCCCTATGTACATCTGTGCCAGATGCACCTCTATCTATTTGTATCTAGACATGGATGTATTTGTTTGCTAAACCACTTACTCAATATTCAACAAAATACCAGGAAGTTTTCCTATATTTAAACTTTTCTACAAGATTTTTCCTAAAGATTTCATAGCCTAATTTCTATAAATAATAAAACTATCCTTTGATACCAACTATGGCATCCCACCTTTTTATTACATAAATTTTCATTACATTTTATAGAGGATCTTTAAAGTCTAGTGTCTTGGAAATCCGGAACATAATACATGAAAACAACATAAATCATTCTTCTAAATCACTCATACGGATTCATCATAGGTTCATACTACATACAACTACTGCATCTCATATCCTAGAGACATACATCAAAGGAAAGGGTGAGCATAAGTCCTAGTAAGGGTAAACAAGTGAATTAGTTTACTTGTGATAACAATAAGAACTTGAATAACGACATAAAGACATGTGAAATAGAATTATAGGCATATCATAATGAAACAAAAATGGAACATAACTTGAATATGTGGAATCAACATTTCATTTATACATTCATGAACATATCCCCAAGGTCCATCCCCAAGGTGTAATAAAAATTACCAAGGTTTTTCACCAAGGTATTGTGAAACTTGTGATCTCTAGAGATTAATTCTTCACCCAATGCATTGGATAACTATCAGGGAACACCCTTAATATGTATTTAATTTCATGTGATCCACATAGATCATAATCAAACATTTCATAAATAACCCATAGAGAATAAAAGAAATAGATTTCATTTCAAAATCATGACATTTTAAAAGTTCTTAAAAATAAGAGCATTATATCATTTATAACCCATGGAATGGGAGTGAGGGTTATATGTATGTACATTAAAAAAATAAAATATATAATTTTTATATATTTATATATTTATTAACACCCATATAAATGAAATAGGTCCAGGTATTCACATAAATAAACAAGATAATTTATTGAGAGAAAGAGATTTAAATTTTGAGACGAAATTTCTGCAGCATAACGACTATATAACATGGTTTTAGAAAATAATAAAAAGAGATGGCACAAGGGTAAACCACTCATAAATAACTCATATTATAATATAAATACAGAATAACATGGATATAATATCATGTTATGGATATTTTAATGACATACCACAAGAAAAAGAAACTTGAAAGGAAAGAGAAGATGCGATTTCTTTTACGAGCACTACTGGAAAATAGGTCTATACGTTTTTCAAAAAACCGTGGGTATAGGGATAATATGTGAACCTATACCCACGGTTGTGCCAAAACCCATGGGTATTGTTTTCTTTTATGACCTATACCCATGGTTTTGGAGAAAACTGTGGGTATAGGGTATTTTCCGAAGACCTATACCAACAGTTCTTCAAAACCGTAGGTATTGCGGTTTTTTTTTTGAAGACCTATACCCACGGTTCTCCAGAACCGTGGGTATAGCTTTCCTGCGTTATGATGGGGAAAAAATATTAGGCGGGACGTGAAAAAAATTTGGTAGGAAACGTTTTTTCACGGATTATATTAATATATATAAGCAGATAAATCTTTATACATTGAATAACAGGGTTAGCTCAGCTGGTAAGCGGCGTAGGGATTTATTGCGAGATAACTGTTCGATTCCCCGCAGGAACGTTTTTTGAATTTAAATACGTTATATATTAATATATATAGGCAGATATATGATTATATATCATATTAAAATAACAGGTCGTTTGGTCCGTCTTCTGGCGCGCGCGCGAGGCGTAGCAGTAGACGCAGGTTCGAATCACTGTGGCCTCGTTTTTTGGAGACGAGATGTAGGATATATTAATATATATTCGCAGATATGTATATATATAACCTATAATAGTTGCAGCTTGGTTGGTCCAGCGGATCGCTTTGAAGTGTTGCGTGCAGGGTTCAAACATTGCTGGTGTCATTTTTCTTAAATGAATCGAATAAATTCCCCACGGTTCAAACCGTGGTGTAGGTGCCTGCCACGCTGTACCGCGTGGTGCTGCTGTGTGACACACCTATACCCACAGTTCTACCAAACCGTGGGTATAGGTTAAGACCTCTATACCGATGTCGTTCCATCCCACGGTTCCCCAAACCGTGGGTATAGCCTATACCCACGGTTTTGGGGGTTATACCCATGGTTTTGAACCATGGGAATAGCCTCTTTTTCCAGTAGTGGAGAAATTTGGAAGCCTAACGGCGTCACTTAAAAATTCAGAAAAAAAATTGATGAGAGAAGAAAGGGTATCTCAAAAATTAGAAATTAAATGGACAATAATGAGAACATATAATAACATACCCTAAACATAAATATATGGAAACTAGAAGACACAACATAAAGGAATTCATGACTTAAAAGAGGAGGGTGAAAGGATCCCTTACCTTGAAGAGTAACTTCGAAAGCTTAAAAGTTGGGACCTTGAGAGGCCTGAGGGAAACTTGGGAGGACTCCTTGTGAGGTAATGAGACCATAACTTCTTTGAGGATTATTTTGGAATGAAATGAATGAGGTAAATGGCTTGGTATTTATAGGGAAAGTGAATGAATAAATTATTAATTTCTAAGGGACACCTCATCGGTGGATTTGCAAAACCATGGGCTTTACCATGGTATTTTCCCATGGTATTGGCCAATTGGGACACCTAATAGCATATCTCACTATTCATAAGTCGACCAGAAAACTTAAATCATTATTACATTATTAATGATGTCATTAAACACCCAAAACTCAAAACTGCATTTTTACTATTCACCAAAAATTCAATTGTTTCCGAAAAATCCCTAAAATTCACCCTAACCTAATATCTATGCTCTGAAATACAAAATGAAGTCCATTTAATGAAAATAATTTTCTAAATATTTTTAATTTAATTTTTTAATAAAATCATTATTTATTCCAAAAAATACAACTTTAGAACTATAATTCATTTTGAAACACATTAAGAAAGTAATCAAAGTCCCATAAAAATATCTTATACCCATAAGACAATTAAAGAACAATTTATGATTAAATTTTATGAAAATACATTTCCATTTTAACTTATTAAATTAATTATTAAATTTTAGATAAAATATTTATGGCATAAGAAAATAACAAAATGTAAACTATGATCATTTTTTCACTTTTAAGACGTCTAAAATGTATTTATACATTCATGGGTGAAGTTTCTATTTTTTTGGTCAAATTACTATTCATTACTATTCATATGTGTGTGTTACTATTCCTAATTTACTATTCACTAAAAATCAAGTTGATATTATTAGACTCTAAATTTCTCACGGATCACAATTGTAGAAGACCATTTTTTGAAAATCATTTCACATTATTAACTATTTAATGAATACAAAAATATTTTAAAATTCCCTTTTTCCTAAATTCATCAATAATACACATCCTATATTTATCTGGATATTTGAAATTCACAAACTTTTCCATAAGAGGAAATAAAAAAATTTATAAAAGGATTACACAAAGCAGTTAAGGTCTCGTTACATAGCCCCTTATTACACCAGCATAGGACCTAAGTTTTAGGTGTGATATGGTGATAGAATCTTGGGGTGGCTCGGACAACATTTTCTGAGTGGTGATTTCTATGAGCTTGAAATTCTCCCTTTGGAAATTCCGTTCAAGCTTCATACGTTGAAGTTCGGCTTGGGCATGGTCCAGAGAAAAGCTCAGTGATGCTACCTCCTTCCCAAGCTCAGACAGATGGGCTTCATATGGCTCAAGTCTATTAGATGAGGCCATTCAATCTTCTTTCTGTATTAATTAACCATGATAATCGTATTTATAAAAACACAACAATAAGATTATAGTTTCCAATGGTCATATTGACCATTGGTCATATAATAGTCGAAACCCAATGGTATCATTTTAATTATACCCACTTCATTAATTAAAGGATATAGTTTTGTTGAGTATAAAATAAAATAACACAAACAAATATAATTAAAAAGTTCAGGTCGTTATAGTGGGTTCTCCATGTTAAGTGATGGTTTCACAAATCTCTCTCACTAAGGCATGAATTGAATATCATGAAGGAAAATATGGTTTTCTTCTTTTTCCACCTTGGTCCTTGGTGGGAACAAGGTCCCCTATGGGATTAGTACCACTTCAAGCAATTTATACACTCTGGAGAGGTGTAATTTCCCTAATAAACTTATTAATGGTGACATGATGGATATAAAGGTAAAGTATCGAGGATGGATAAATGTGGAACCTTTATTTTATAATTGTATTAGTGGTATGATAATAGTAGTATTTGAGTTGTGTATATAGATCTGGTTCTTTGGGACTTACGATGCACTGGGTGCGCTGGGTTACTCCCCTTCGATATGCCACTCTATTGGAGTTGAGCTGAGTGGGGTGGGGATTCACCTTACAGTTCATTGATCCCCACCTTTTTGGAATAACTATGTCACATGAATCCATTTTTTCATCCTATCATGGGTGTGGAGTCATCTTCCCTTTGTTAGGTTGTTTTTAGGAGCTCCCCTGTAGGTCAGGGTAAAGGTCACCCATTTATGGGGTTGGTAACCCCATCGAGCATCATATCATTCTCGAGAATTGAACCCCATATTTGGTTAGAATATTAATCTTATACTTGGGGATATTGATGTTTATAATATCCTTCTATGTCTAAAGGCATCGATCTAGGAGCAGTTTTTTACCAAAGAGTTTAGTTAATCACCTAACATGACAGCCGAGTGATGATGCGAGTGTATGAGGTGTGGATTATGGATAATGAGCACCTTTGGAATGATATCTTATTGACTAGATCCTTGGGTTTATATGTAGTGCTTCCAGTTGCATTCCCCTTATAAAAACCATGGGGGTCGTATCTTCCATGTTAAGGAGGAGTAAAGAGGTGGTTATCCCTTGAGGTGTGTGGCACATTTATTGAAGATGGGCATAGAAGTGTTTTCCCCTAGGTTTTATGAGTAGGGAAGTTTTTTTCCTTTGAGGTATGGGATTTTTTCATGGAATCCTCCTCCCAAATTTTGAGTTTAAACTCAGGTTTATCCCTAGTACATTATTGTGAGATAGGGTCAATGTCATATTGGGAAGTGATGTTGTAGCTTCTTTCTTGGATAGGGTTTTCCCCTTGATGGAGTTCGGTGACTATAAATCTTAGACTGTGCTTACATACTAACTGATAACCCTATCCCAATTTATTTTTGGGGTGTCTTACTGGGAATTTTTTTACTTACCCCTGCACTTTATTTATTCCCACACATGTGTTAGGAAAGAATATACAAATATACACCTGAGGGAGGTGAATTGTGTCTTTTCAAAATCTTTCACAATTTTTCCTTTTAACGTCAACTATGGTTTATGAAGATAAGAAGTGTTTATCTTCTGTATGAAAGTATGAGTAGAGAATAAATAGAAAAAAATCATATTTTTATAGTTTTTCGGGAACATAAATCCCCTGGTCCACTCCATAAATAACTCTCTCTGTGAGTTTGGTGAATTTCACTATTCAGGTCCTCATATCATAAGATCAATTCACAACTAAGTGCAAGTAGTTGACACCTTTACAAATAATGCTAAAAACATAGCCTTCAGGTTCTTTAATATAGAACCAAAAAACCACAGCTTATATCAAGAATCTAATACTCAAAATAATCAATATAGATTGATTTAATGAAACATATTTTTCTTCATAGTTACATGATAAACTAACATTAAATGGACCTTCTTCTCTAGAAAAGATCAACATTAAGAGATAGAACAATTTTAAGTGATTCTCATTACAAAATGATATTCTACTAAAAATAGTAACAAAACAATAATATTTAACTTGCAGTAGAACTGTGAATAAGTATATCACAAAAGAGTAGCACTCTTTTTAAGATAGATCTTTCTTTGCAGCACATGAAGAAAAATTCTCAACAGAGATTCTTATTTTCTGAAGGAATGCTCAGCAGATAAATAGTCAATGATTTGCATTGGTATTTCAAATCCAATGAAATAGCCTGAATTATTTCAAAAATTCAAAATTAAATTTACCAGGAGAGTGTTAACCTCTCATAATAATAGGAGCAATAATATCCAAAAACTCAGTTCTTTGAAAAGATCAAAACAATCCTTGAATCGGTATTTAAATCTAACTTGACCATTGCAACAATCATGAATCGAAGAAACTACTTCAAGAAATATTTCTATTAAGAATTAAATAAAGAATTGAGCATGTAGCATAGGGTTAAACATGTAGTGTATGGTTACTTTGTGTAGTGTAGGGTTCCTTTGCATAGCGTAGGTTTCCTTTGCGTAGCGTAGGTTTCTTTTGCATAGCGTAGGGATGATGATCCATACGGTCATCTAAACGTAGCATTGTTTAACGATGCATTCAAATTCCTTAATGTAGGTATTAATAGTAATTCCAGATTCCAATTTAGGATTTTTGATCCATACATGTGTCAATCCAAACAAAAAATATTTCAACATAACGTAGGGTTGATACCATACTTAAAATTTGTCCTTTAAGCATAACGTAAGGATGATAATAGTGTTTCCAAAATTATTCCCAGAACATTTAACTCTTCAAAATAGAATATAAAATCCTATACATTTACTCAATAGAACTCCATTAGAAAATAACAAAGGGTATTTGTGAGCATCAAAAGCATCATTAATTATGGAGTATTTTGAAGAAAAAATATTCCCAACAATCTCCATCTTTTTTATGATCACAAAACCCATTATAATTCATAGAAAAAATTAAATAAATTATAGTTTTTTTTCAAAACATACATATATAGAAAAACATTTCGATTTCATAGAATTAATTTGATAATTAAATTTTTTCAAAAATGTAGTGATTAATAAGTATTCTCCAAGCATACTCCACATTATCCCCCTTTTTATGATATAAAAAAGATAAAGGAAAAGAATGAATCAATATAAATGAAAATTAATATTGTGCTTATCAAAGTGAAATTTTATAATAATCAGCAGAAAAAAATTGATATTTGGACGTAAAGAATTGAACAAATGTAAAGATAAAGAAAAGAACGAGTAAATGAAGTAAATTGAAACATAAATTCAAATGTTTTTAAAAGTATTAAAATAAAATCCATAATCAATTTGAGTCTTCAAAAGGAGTGCCCTTAAAGCTCAGTTTGAACAGGAACAAAGGGCTCTTCTAGATGATGAATGGATTTGACTACACTTCTAAGATCCAACAACATCAGTAAAAAACTTTAGAAATGATTATTGGAAAAAAAATTCAATGTTGAAGTTTCTTCTTAGAGTCATGCCCAATCTTTAATCTCTCCACTAAGTTGATCTTGATAAACTAACTCACTTATTACTCAAACTAAATGAAAAAAGTTAACTTGTATCTAAGGTGATTAATCACTGGTCCAAACCAGGATTAATTGGAAGTCAACTGACTAACTAGATGATTTTGGTTTTCCAACAGTACACCCAAGGGAATGCTATCACACTGAAGAGTGTTCATCATATCATTAAACTCATCCAAAACAGTAGTAATTTCTTTAAATTTCCTCCGAAACTATAGTGGGGGTTCGTTTAGAAGAATACGTGAAACTTTCATTTAGATATTGAGATTCTCTTCCAATCATATCCTTGAAATTGTAAAAATATTTCTTCTTGACATACTCAATCTTTAAAGTAGAAATTACCATGACATTTTGGTAATCAACTCCTTAAAATCTCTAACAGAGATGATATTTTCTTTGAACTCTCTCAAATGAAGCTTATGAGCTTCATACTCTGATCTTGAAATGGAAACAACTCTATACTCTTCAAACATCTTCTTTTCTACATCCAATGGTTCACTTAAAAAAGAATTTTGAGCTTCCAGTAGTTGAATATTTATTGTTCGAGCATCAACCTCATGGTGAGAAAGTTTAAGAGATTCATTTCATCCTTGATTGAGCCCAATAATAGCTAGACTCGACTTAACATCTCTTTATGATATTCTCTTTAAAGGAGATCCTATAACAAAATCAGCATCAAGAACATTCTGAGTTCTAGCATCAAGGATCTATACCTTGTGAAGTTGTTGACTTTGAGCATCCTTATCAACTTGCTCAATTACTGGGTTGTCACACCTAGTTTCTTCAGCTTCATCATGTGAAGTGGCATTCACATCACCAATAGTAGCTTCGACAACTATCTCTAGGACATTAACTGAAACTCTTTTACTTTTCTGAATAAGAGTGTCCTCTATCCTAGATGCTCCTTCATCTTCAAGCCTATCATGAATAGAACCAACGAAGGGGATTACCCTCTTCTCCCCCTAAGCATTGGATAATAAATTTTGTTTTTCCTCAGAACCAACTGGAATCAAACTATTTCAAGAGTTTCTCCATACAAATCCTAGCTTTTTCATAGTTCCAACATTCAGCGTATTGCTGTGATGATCGGTCTTTCCATAAAACATATTTACAATTTTACCCAACCTTCTCAGTAGAAAAGAAATATTCCTTCCATAAGGGTAATAACCCATCTTGGATTTATCATGAAAAAATGATTGAGATATCAAATCATAAACTAGAAAAAATTAAACTTGATTTTGTTTAAAAAAACCTCATAAACATGTAAGTATAGAGAACATTCTCTAGCTCATCTATCCTCGATAAAATTCCTGACCGGATAAATTTCATTAAAACTCAATGATCAAGTGTTAAATCCTTCATAAACACCTTTTTGACAACCCATGTTCCAAAAAGATAAAACATTATGTCCTCTAAAGTATAACGACCATCACCAATGTTCCTCATGTCGAACTGAAACTTCCCCTCACAGGGAAAATGAAGTAACTCATCCATCTCAACAGAAGTCATTGAAAACTCTTGATTATTAATTTTTGAAATAATAGTGCCTTCCTCAAAACCAAAACTCAACATATCTTTTCAATAGAACTCCTTTACTTCTCTCTCATAGACGATTGACATATTGTCTTCCCCAAAGGAAAAAACTAAACCTTAAAAATCATTACTTTCTTAAGAGATAAATTGGTGGAATCTAAATATCCAAGGTCAATTACCTTACCTTGAAAAACATTAAAGCTTTTCCAGAAGCATACATACGATTATCGAGTTCAACATCAATATATCTCCATGAGGATGGCATCGCTGAAAGTTAGGAAACAAAAAGGTTGAAATGTTTAGGGTTTTTAGTAATTGGGAGATGAAAGAGAGAGAAACTTTGTAAGTTTAAAAGGACGTGTAGGATTGAGGATGATAAGTAGGAGAAGGCAAACAGTTTCTCACAGTGATTGAGTATTGTACAAAAATAATAATATTAAAAAGATAGATAATAATGATAAAATGAAATAACCCAAAAAAAATAAAAGAAACAAAAAATTAAATAATTAAATTTATTATAATTTGTTAAATAAAAAGTAAAATAAAAATAAAAAAATAGAGGAACTGAGAATATATTTTATTTAAATTTAAAAAAACCTAACTCCCCCTTAATAAAATCAAAAAATATTATTGGGAAGAGGTTTAGTAAAAATATTGGCTAATTGATATTTAGTTTTAACAAATTCTAAAGATATATCCTTTTTAAGAACATGATCTCATAGAAAATGATGTTGTATATCAATGTGTTAAGTCCTAGAATGACTTATAGTATTTTTAGAGATATTAATAACACTAATATTATCCAATAAAATAGGAATACTATTAAAATTTAGTCTAAATTTCAACAGTGGGTTTTTCATCCACAATACTTGAGCACAACAACTGCTAGCAGATACCTATTTTGCCTCAGTAGTTGATAGAGAAAAAGAGTATTTTTTCTTACTAGACCAGGAGATTAAATATTTTCCTAAAAAGTGATAGGTTCCTGAGGTAATTTTTCTATATAATCTAAAAAATCCAAATTCAGCATCAGGATATGAAATTAAATTAAAAACATAATTTTTGGGGCAAAGAAGAGATTGAAAAACAGTTCCTTTTAAATATCTAAAAATTATTTTTATAAAAGTAAGATGAGATTCTTTTGGATTTGATTGAAATCTAGCACAATGACATAATGAATACATAATTTCTATCCTCCTAACAGTAAGGTATAATAAACTATCGATCATACCTCTATATAACTTGTTTTCCATTGTTTTTTCAGCTTCATCCAAGTCATGCTTTATATTGGTAAACATAGGAGTTGTATAAGTCTTAATGTTTTCAAGTCCAAACTTCATTAGTCAATCAACAATGTATTTGATTTTATTTATAAAATTTCCAAAATATTTTTGATAAATCTGAAATCCTAAAAAGAAATTCAGTTCTCCCATCATACTCATTTAAAATTCTTTTTTCTTAAGTTTTGAAAAATAATGACGATGCTTTTGATTAAAAGACAAAAAAAATAACATCATAAACATAAATTGTTTCTAATAAAATATTAGAACATACTATTTTCTTAAAAAGTTTTAGATCTACCAAACCGACAATAAAATCATTTTTCAAAAGAAAAGAACTTAATTATTCATACCAAGCCCTATGTTCATGTTTAATGCCATAAAGAGCTTTAATAAGTTTTAAAAAAAGAATATGTTTTTGAGGATTTTCAAAATGAAGAGGTTTATCAACATAAATGTCCTCCATTAAATATATATTTAAAAAGGAATATTTAACATCCATTTTATATAATTTATAATTCATATGAGATGCATAAGATAATAGAATTCTAATGGATTCTAGTATAGCTACAAGGGAAAAGGTCTCATCATAATTTATTCCTTCCTCTTGATTATAACCTTTAGATACTAATCTAGATTTATTCCTAGAGATGATCCCTTGATCATAATATTTTTTTTGAAAACCCATTTGGTCCTTATAACTAGATAGTTAGTTGGTTTATTAACAATTTCCCAAACTTCATTCCTTTTAAATTGGTTTAACTCTTCCTACATGGCTAACATCTAGGTACCATCTTCTAAAGATTCTTATATAGTCTTAGGTTCTAACTGGGATAGAAAGGAATAAAAATCAACTAAATTTCCTACATTTCTTCTTGTTCTTATACTTGTATGTGGGTCTCCTATAACAGTTTCTAAAGGATGGTTCTTTATGGTTCTAGACTGTCTAGGCTAAACACTTTCTGGTTCTTCAGTTTCATGTTCTTCTGAAATAGACTAAATTTTATTTATATCACTTTCAAAAATAATTTTAAGGGTTTTATGTCTCACATTTTCATAAGAGTCAGTGACTTCATCAATTTGATCTTTTTCTTTAATAAACGGTTCAGTATCATTAAACTTTACATGAACTGATTCTTCAACAATCCTTGAATTTTTATTAAACACTTTATAGTCTTTAGAGGTAGTAGAATATTCTAAAAACATTCCTTCAATATATTTTGGATTGAACTTACCAATATTTTCCAAGATATACACCTTACATCCAAAAACTTTAAAGTACATTACTTTAGGCTTTCTGTTATTCCAAATTTCATAAGGTTTCTTTTGGAAAATAGGCCTAATCAAAGCTCTATTCATAATATAGCAGGCTATGCTCATAGCTTCTACCTAAAAATAGGTAGGTAGACTATATTTGTTTAGAATAGTCCTATCCATTTATTGAATAGTTCTATTTATTCTTTCAACAATTCCATTTTTTTGAGGTGTTATTAGTGAAGAGAATGTGTGTTTAATACCAATATTTGAGAAAAAAGAATTGAATTCTTGATTATCAAATTCTCCCCCATGATCACTTCTTAATGAAATTATTTTAAAAGATTTTTCATTTTGACCATGCAAAAAAACTTTTAGACACAGAAAAAACTTCACTCTTAACCTTAAGAAAATAAACCCAAGTAAATATATAATAATCGTCAATTAAATCATAAAACAATTATTTACCAACCAAATTTGATACTCTTGATGGTCCAAACAAATCCATATGGATAAGTTCCAGAGGTTTTGATGCAAAAATTTTGTTAATATATTTGAAGGTTGATTTATATTGATTTCCAATTTGGCATGCATCAAAAAATCTACCACTATCAAACTTAAGATTGGGTAAGTCAAAAACTAACTATTTTTTAGAAAAGTTATGTAAAGAATAAATATTATAGTGTCCAAGTCTTCTATACCAAATCCAAGATTCATTTGTCTTAGTAGATAAAATGTTCACTTTCTGTTTGCACAGGGAATGTAAGTCCAAAGTATAAACATTGTTGGTTATAGGAGCTCTAAACTTAAGAAGTTTATCTCTAAAAACAATATAGGGATTTTTACAAAAATCAATATAGAAACCTTCATCACAATGTTGATAAATACTTATTAGATTATTATTCCTTAGTCCTTTCACATAAAGTACTTTTTTTATAGATACGCTCTTTGGATCTCCAAAAGTTATAACTCAAACTATATTTACTTTGTAATTATCACCAAAAGTGGCATATCCTCTATCCATTTGAGTCAATTTGTAAAAAAATTTGGGATCTCCACTCATGTACCTTGAACATCCGCTTTCCATATACCATATGGAATTTCTGTTTCTGTGGACTCTTTCCTTATCACCTTCAGCCATGAAACACATATTTTATTTCACATTTTATTCTTACATTTCTAAATCATATTTTGTTGAGATGTTGGAGTCTTCCAAAACACTCTATGTTGCATTCATTTCTCTTTTTCCTTTCTATTCATAATCTGCATTTTTCTGATATCTCTTATCTGGCTTCCTCTTTTCACCTTTTAGCTGGGGACAATCAGGTCTTATATGGCCTAATTTATTGTATTCATAGAATCCGACTTACCTATATTCTTTCTCATCCCTTTTTAAAGGATTTATGAATCCTATTTTCTTATTAAAAAACTTGCTAAACTTTATGGCTAATTGATCCAATTCCATTTCAGAATCAGATGTTTCTGAATACATTTCTTCTCTAAATTCTTGCTTAATTATTTTTCTTTACTTATAAGATCTTACCTTTAGAGAAGTATTATCCTTTTTACTAAGACTTTAGGATCTTCTACTTAATCTTTCATTTCATCTTCATACATCATCAGTGTCCCAATCAATTCTCTCATTGTCAGATTTTTGATAGGTGATGATTGTCAAATTTCAGCTGATATACCATTCCATTTAGTAGGTATTACTATCAGTACTTTCAATTCATGATCTACTTGTTTGATAGGATCAGCTAAATATGTAATATTGTTAACTATTTCTATAATCCTTCCATTAATTTGTGTAATTATCCCTCCATAAAACATTCTAAAGGTGTCAAACTTTAACTTTGTTGTTTTATATCACATATGTCTTACCTTATATGTTCCTTCATAGGTAGCTGGAATAATGTTCCACAATTTATATGTAGTGTGACATTGAGAAACTCTATTGAACTCATCTATTCCTAATCTCCAAATAAAAACATTCATGTCTTTTGAATTCATATCATAATCAGCTTCAATTGTAGTATCCCAAGTTTCTGGTTTCTTAGGAATCTAATATGGTGTTAGTATTTTTGAATAAACACTTTATCCAAGATTTTTTAGATAGATGATCATCCTTGAATTCCAACATCCATAATTTTCACCGTTGAAATAAAGAGCATGGACCATGGACATTACTTCTCTAGGATCAAACATTACCATCTTTGTATATACCGTTAAACTTTTATATTTCTATAACTTTATCCAAAAAACAATCCTTTTATACCAATTTTTTGGTCGAAATATACAAATATACAATAGAGGGGGTGAATTGGGTCTTTTCAAAAAATTTCACAATTATTCCTTTTAAAGTCAACTAAGGTTTATGCAAAGAAACAATGTATATCTTCTGTATGAAAGTATGAGCAACGGATATACAAAAAGAAAAAAACACAGATTTTTATAGTGGTTTGGGGCATAGAAATTCCCTAGTCCACTCTGCCAACAACTCTCTCTGTGAGTTTGGAGAATTTGACTATTCAGGTCCTCATATCATAAGACCTATTCACAACTAAGTTTAGGATGTTGACACCTTTACAAATAAGGCTAAAATAGAGCCTTATGGATCATTAACAGAGAACCAAAAAACCACAACTTAGATTCAGAAGCTGATACTCAAAAGAATCAATATATATTGATTTGATGAAACAAATTGATCTTCACATTTGCAGCAACAACTGATAGTAAATGGATCTTCTTCTCCAGAAAAGATAAACTTTAAGAGTTAGAACAATCTAAAGTGATTCTCATTGCAAAATGATCTTCAATTGAAAACAACAACAAAACAACAGTAGTGAACTTGTAGTAGAAAAATGAATAATTATATCACCAAAGAGTAGAACTATTTTTAATATTGATCATTTTTTGCATCACACGAAGAAAAATTCTCAAAAATCATTCTTATTTTCTATAGGAATGCTCAGCAGATAAATATCCAATGGTTTTCATTGATATTCCAAATCCAAAGAAATTGCCTGAATTATCACAAAATTAAAAAATTGAATTTACCAGGAGAGTCGTAACCTCTCATAATAGTAGGAGAAATAATCACCAAAAAACTTAGTTCTTTGAAAAGATCAAAACAATCCTTGAATCAGTCTTTAAATCTGAATTTACCATTGTAGCAATCACAAATCAAAGACACGAATTCATGAAATCTTTCCATTAAGAACACAATAAAGAATTGATCAAGTAGTGTAGGGTTGAACACATAGCGTAGGGTTCCTTTTCATATAATAGGGTTCCTTTGCATAGTGTAGGGTTCCTTTGGGTAGCAAAGGGATGATGATCCATATGTTCATCCTTATCAGTATAAAATCCCAAATGTAGCATTGATTGACCTTATGTTCAAATTCTTGAATATATGGTATGAATATTAATTCTAGATTCCAATATAGGATTTTTTATCTATAAACGTGTCGATACAAATAGAAAATATTTTAATGTAACATAGGGTTGATACCATATGTAATTTTTTTTCCTTTCAGTATAATGTAGGGATAAAAATAGTGTTTCTAGAATTATTCTTGAAATGTTAAACTCTTTGTAATAAAATATAAAATCATGTAAATTTACCCAATAAAACTTCATTAGAAAAAAAAGGGTGTTTGTGAGCATTAAAAGAATCATTAATTATAGAGTATTGTGAAGAAAAAATATGGCTCAAAAACTTTTTGTATCTGTGTATATGGAGGACAGTTTAATGGTGATATCAGTGGGTGTGGATCTAATAGAGCTAGTAGAGCTAGATCTTGGTGGATTTGTTGGGATTCATAGATGGTATTGCTCCACTGGAGATGATGCAATGTGGCGATTCCCTTCTTCTCGGTTGTTCGAGGTCAGGTGGAATTTTGAGATTTCAAGCATTTTATTTTTTTCCCCTGTACTGAAATTTTATATTGCACACCCCTAGGGTGTTTAGTAGATATATGCATGCATATTTTTATTTCAAATTGTTATGTATTTCTGCATTGATTTGATGTTATGGATGATTAGTGATGTATGCATGTGAAAGTTGTGTAGGTTAAGGCCTCCCATATGTGATTTGTGCCTTCTTGGTGCTAGTCACCAGCCCCTGTACTATTAGAGGTTAGCTTGAGGTGGAACACTTGACACACCATCAAATCTGGAGGGGACTTGGTGGATCAAGTCATGTCACTAGGGCACCCACCCTCATAACATTCCCACTTTCAGTAGAGCCAACTGCTAACCACTTTCAATCCACTAGCTTTCACATAAGAATCATGCTTATGTTGAGATATGTATTTAGTCAGTGAGTCTTATATGTTATCCTCCATGGTTACTTTTATAATTTAAACTTAAACACTTTGAGTAAAATCCCTCAAGAGATGAAACATTTGATTTATATACTTTTTCCTCTAATGTGACCTGGACTCCTTAGAAAGTACCATTATCATAGAATTATCAGAAAATATTGTAATAGGATCTGCACTTCTAGGTATGACGATGACATTGAGAAACCTACCAGGGCCCTACCTGGGTTGGTACAAAGCCGAATGTTCCTCCCCAATCCCACCTTCAATAGGTTAGGGGTTGGATACTAGCTCTAAGAATGCATAATAATCTGGGGAGGCCTTAGTCAATATCAACATGTAACAAAAAAACATCTCCATTACACAATATAAAACCAAAAATCACCATACACATATAAATATAAACAACTAAACTATATAACAATGCATGTATGAGACAAAAACAATATATAACAATGACACGAAGGAAAACCCCAAAGGGTAAAATACAACATATAATATGACCATGCACAATTAACATATGATAGGGGAAATACCTCCACATAGAATGAACTCCCAGTAAGAGAACACTAGTAGCTACATCTCTACCACATACCACTATACATAACTATAAACCAACTCAACTAGATCCGCTGGATCCATGTTCATCCAAGTCACCACCAAACTATGAAACATCTTTACAAACACAACGCATGCGGGCACATGCCTTGTGTAGGGGTGAGTATAAACATACCTAGTATAATGCATCGAAAAAAGAATAGATAATTTAATAGGTCAACTCAGAATCAAGAATGTGGAAATAAGAAGGAGGATCATAAAGGAATCAAATATGCTCTATGTTTAAGAAAACTATTGAAAAGGAGAAACCACAATCTTCATATCTCAACTCCGTGAAGGATTTTATCTCATATGAAACAAAAGATACCTAGTGTTCTAGTCCTATAAATCCTAAATTTGATATCCTGGCTGTAATCATAACTATAAAGCTACCACAAAGATCTAATATTCCATTAGCAACTCGTAGGAATCCATATATGCAAATACGTCATAAGACCCACAAAACCAAAATAATTCAACTTCCACAACTTCCATGCAACCACTATATCATTGAATGGGGGTATCATGACTCATTGAGGGATATGTGTATCGACCAAGGTAGTAACTTAATCCCTGTGGAGGACTACACCCTGACACACGAGGGAGTACTAACTCTATGGAATGAGGACCACGCCTTGACATATAGGGGGCATGAAATCTATTTATCATATGAGGGATTATACCCTATGATGTGTTTGCCTCCTAGGGAGTACTTGAACCCCATGCATGGAGTACTATGCCCCAACACATGGGGAAATAATTGAACTTCATATCTACTCCAAACACATTGCCCATACCCTATCACTGTCTCTATAGAGCTAAAATAATTAAACTACCAAAAATATCTTTTAAATGGACACTTGTGTCCAAAAAGATCATACTTTCATGCTCAATGAGAAAAAATTCTTAAAATAGACTATTTACTTGTCTGATTCTGACACTCAGGTTAGAAGATATGGGAAACACCAAATAAAACACAATGCATGACATGTACTTTTATGTACACGGTGTATAATCCATATGGGCATATACTATTATCACCTTTCCATGTGGGGTAAAACTATATGACATGTTCTAGGGAGGTACATGGCATGTAGGTATCACATGTAATATGGGTGTGTAATATATTACCCACCATTTCATGTGACCTAACACCACACAATATATACTTCTAGACTACACATTGTGTAATATTTAAGTCTACATGTAAATCCTAGGTGACAATACACAACATATACTTTAAAGTTAAATGCGGTGAGATATTTATCTCTAGTGAAAACCTTATCCACCACATGGAAAAAAGTACACAACATGTAGGTGATATTTATAATTAACAAGCATGAAATAAATATTTATTTATTTATAAAATATTAATCATTAATTAAAAATTAATTATTATGGAATCTCACCAAAATTAAACCCAAGGTTAAACACCACCTTATAGGATAAATAAAACAATAAATTTTTCATAGGTCAAATATTAGAATAAATTTACTATTTTACCTCTTTTAGGGACCCAAGACTCCTTATTCAAAATGATATAAGACTTACTCAAGGAAAAAATCCAGGTTCCCACATCCTCCATACCATTAAACCTTTTCATCCTTTAAAAGGAAACAACATAATCAACCAAACTAAGATGTTTTAAAACAACGTCATGTGGAAGACAACCCATCCATGCATGTGATAGATGGAGAGACCCAAATCTTTAAGTACATAAACATTACAATACTATTGTGTAATACTTAATACATGACAAGAAAAAGACACCCAAATACCATATTAGTTTAGTGTTTTTTGTAACTCGAAACATAATCTTCTAATCATGGTGAAATATCTTAAACATCTCCCATAAAGATCTTCCCCTTTGGTTTTCTTACCTGAAACCATTATTTATATCCTGGGGAAAAGAAAACATAAAAAAGGGTTAGCTCAAATGCTCAGTAAGGGTAAACATGGAGAACATAAAACAATCCCTGAACATTTGAGTGTAAGAACATGAACATAAAACATCAAAATAATGAGTAATGACATAAATCTTGGCAGTCCATAATACATAGATCATAAAGGAACATTAACCATGATAAAATAGCATGGGAATAAAACATGTAATTGTGGAAACCATTAATCACAAGTTAGGATTTCCATAGTAGCCAAGGCATTGCTGCCAAGACCATCATAGTGGATAAAGGCCATTACTGAATCGGGTTTATGTGTCGTTCCAGCCCTGTATTACTTAACCAGATTCACTTGTCGTTCCAGCCATGTCTATCTCATGAGATATAAATCTTTACCCAATGAATTTGAGGGAGATATAGGCCCCACCCATCTCATAATGAAGTCATTCTTATATGTTCCACAAAATAAACATAAATCATTCATCATAACTGAAATAATAAAATGGGTTTCATAAACATCATTCCATCATAACATAATACATATAAAACAAATGGATATCATTTCATCATAAGAAAAATAAAAACATGTAAATAATAGATAAATTATTCTTGAAACATAACCATATTAAATAATGTCATCATAGATAGGAAAGAGTTTTAATAAAACACTTGAATTGAATTCTTGAGGAAAATATCATTTCTTTTTCAAAATCATTTTCTTTTCACAAAATGCAATGAAATTTTAAAAGAAAAGGATTTTATTAAAAATAATCATGAAATATTGTAGAGTAAGCTTCATGAAGAAAAGGAAATATGAAACCATAAAAATCCATTCCTGCTTTATAAGTTAAAAAATAAACATTCTCCCCATACTTTTACCGAAAAAGTCAAAAAGTACTTCGTATGGTAAACAAAAGAAAGATTTCTTCCATAACACAAAGCAAAACTCAAGAAGGGGTAAAAATGACTTTAAAAATACATTGAAGAATATTAAACACTTTATAAAAATATTTTTATGGGCATGGATGAAAAATATAACCCCAGTAAATACTTACATATAAACAATCCCAGATAAGAATGAGATTGGAATAATTATCCCTTACCTTATGTCCAATTTCTTCCGTATGTGTTGAGAATCCTGTATAGTGGGTTTAAACATATTATTAACTTATAATAGAACAACAATAATATTTATTATATCATATATTATTCACTTATGACTTTATATTACCTGTTCATTTGTCAATTTCATGTTAAAGTCTTGTTTTGGGTAAAATCGTTTCATTTATCGTACGTGTTTGGAATTGTTGTTCTTGATATTATTATTACTTATATAATGATTTAATTACTTCCAGAATGTAAAAAAAATTTATATATCATATTTATTCAGTATATATATATATAATAGATAGATAAATGAAATTAAATACACCGTTCATTGAGACGGTAGACCGTACGTACAGATGGACGCTGTTTTCATTTCCTTATTGAATTGAATGGAAGTAAGTAGATGAAATATATATATATATCTAGTAGCATTTTTATGTCATATATTTCATGATTATTTATTATATATATACTTTATAATCATTCTTGAATGGTTAACATGGAGAATGAATCTCATCACGTCGTGTAGACGGTAATCCGTACGTACGCATGAGCGATGATATCATTCCCATAATTATTGAATGGTTTTGGAGAGGATGATATAATATCTCAGAATTAGTATCATGTTATAATAATCATATATATTTATTCTTTACACCATTATACCCATCCAAGTAAGGTGGTGGTGGAAAACAGATTACACCACGACGTGGAGAGGGTATTCCGTACGTACGCACGCGCGATGATTTCCTTTTCCTTAGGATGGATAGAAGGTGAAATAGGGTTGTTTCATATTTATAATAACATATCAGTATATTAGTGATACTAATTTTATTAATTTATTGTGAAACAACAAAATAAGAGGAATTAGAAGAAGAAATTAATTTGAAAGAATCGGTAAAGGATATTACCTCTTCTTCGACGCGCCTCTTATAAACCTCCTCTTAGGGAACTAAAGTTGGTCTTTGAAGAATACCAAGACCTCTAGTATGTTTCTATAAAAGTGGATAAGAGAAATTGTCAGGTTTTGGCAGAGCTTGAAGGCTCAAAATGGTGCGAGGAGGAAAGGGAGGAGGTGCCGTTTTATAAGGGAGGAGACGGGCACCTTTTGAAACATAAGAAATTTTAATTTATAATAAATTCAAACGCCAATTAAAAACCTCCAAAAATGACTCAAATACAAATATTAGATGATATAGGGTTGTAATCTCATCAACCAAAAAAATTTATACATGTTGGAAAATTATTTTAAACCTTATCAACTCGATTTATCCTTATTTAGTCTATTTAATTTTATTTGTGGTAAAAATATTCTAAATTTTAAATTGATATAAATAATTAATTATGTGTTTTTAATTGTCCATAATTGTATAATTTATGAAATTTTAGACCATATAAATTTAAATTTATAATTTTTAAATATTTTTTCGATTTTTAAACAATTTTATAATATGTTATTTTTATAAAATAATAATAGTGTCAATTTTGACACTATTCATTTATTTGAATTTAAATAAAATCTACACAAAAGATATTTTAGAAATAAAAGATTTAATAGATTCATAACATGTCATATTTATCTATAAAATTCTTGTATCACATTAAATAGTTCATATAATATTTATTTTAATATTTTTAAAACCATTTATCTGATATTTCAATCAATAAAATAATTTCAACATCACTATTATGTCATAATAAATGATAATTATTTAATCCCTAAAAATTCTAAATAAATTCACATGATGTAGATAATTTTATTATCTTTCTGTATAATAATCATGTTTGTAGTTTTATGAATTTTATCACTAAATTAAAATTATTTCACTTATAAGATATAAGAGAGTGACATGTTTTCACTTTATTTGGTTTTAATAATAATTATATAATTTTCATGGTCCAAGGTCAATGAAATGAATCTATTCCGACCCTTAGGTGATATGGGTCAACTTTATTCATCCAATAGAATTTTTTCAGGTGTTAGGGTAATTTTATAATCTTATTTTTGCACTTAATTACCTGATTTACCTTTAACTGTAGTAAATAAAAATTACCATAGTTACTATTCATAATATCGAAAAAATAAAAGTAACCTATAAACATAATTTAGACCCAATGAATACAAATATGTAATCCATTTTTCAAAATTAAAAACACATAAGTTGCAGTAATTAATTTAAAATTAATCTCGTTGTTAAGAAAACGGGTTTTAAAAGTTAAAACATTGTTAAAGATTGAAATGTTTTTACCTATGAATTCAATGTAAAATTAATGATAATAAATTAAATTATATTAAATGGTAAAAATATATTCTATTTATACTTTAAAACCATTAAATATTATAATTTAACCATATAAATTATCTCGATGAATAAAATTGTTTTTAATTAAAATTTAGCATATTTTTACTATTCATAAAAATATGAAAGTTAACAAAAAAATATTAAAAAATTATCCAAAGTAAATTTTTATATCCTTATTGAAATAAATAATTTTATTTCATCAAATTGAACTTATAAATGTGTCAAAAACTAGATTTAAAGTGGGTGCGCCATCAAAAGGAGGCAAAACTGCATTTTTTGAAAAATATTTTTTTTACCTGAAAAAATTTATTTTGTTCTCATAACATGTTCTATATAATGTGTAAGATGAATGATAATGTTATAAAATTAGAATTTGGGTTAATACTATTCATAACTTCTAGTTCATAATAATATTATAAAAATATATCGTTGTTTAGTGAAACTCGGTATTGTGTACAACACACGTTATTGAGGAAGGTTGATTTTGCATGCAATAGAAGCCAAGAATAGTGTTTAAGTATTCTACAAGGTAATACGGTGTTGCATATAGATCAAGCTAATCTTGGTGTAGCATACAACACAAGACATCAAAGACATTAAAAAGAACCTTTCTCATAAAATTTCGGGGTGTTACATTCTACCCCCCTTAAAATAAATTTTACCCTCGAAATTCATCAGCATTATAAATGGTTTACTACTTGAAAGTTTCTTTCATAGAAACCCACATTGTAAAAAGGAATACCAAAACTTAATTTTAAAAACTAAAGTATGAAACGTAACATTTACCCAAATTAACTCATCACTGGGTTTCCACATAGGAGAACATAGGTGAAAATATGGATATGGAAGAGAAATATAACCATCATGTTCTGATGGAGAGTGGTAGAGAACATGGAAATGAAAAATCCAACAATGAAAAATCCATAAATTTGTGATGATCTAAGGTACCATCTAATTCATTGAATATGAGGCTACTAGGACAACATTTTTGGTTTTTAAGATCATTTCCCTAAAGTTGATGAATTTTTGCATAAGGATAAATACTTACTTGATTTTAGTGTAATATCGTTGTTGGTCATTACATGAACAATTTCCACTTCATTTCTTATTTAAAGAAATAAAGTTGAATATTTCCTTCTTGAAATGTTAGCAGATCATGCGATAGAATGATAGGTTATTCCATCAGTCTCAAAAAGTTAACAAAAGTTATTAAATATACATAAGTCCATATATGGTGAGATTAACTGTATATGATTCAAAAAATGGACTTATACTTAAAATATCATACCGCTTAATAAAATAAAACTAATTTATACTAACCAGGGACTTCTTGTAGGCCAGTGGTAGGTGATAAAGGCCCGTCACACTTTGGTTGTGGGTTTGATTCCTGCAACCTTGTCCAACACGACGGGTTGTCATCCATCCTGCAGGTTTTCCTTTTTCTAAAAATTCACCATTATAACATTCCAGAAATAATATCGAAAAAAAGTTATAGCCTTAAACAATACTCTTTAATGTCCAACTTAATCCATTCCAATATTTAGGCTTATCCAAAATATTTCTATCCATTCTCATAGTATAAATTAAATGATTACTAGAAATGTCATCTACTGAGATTTTGAATACCATCATTAATCATACGATATATCTTGTTGGTCACATTACAAACATATGAATACCTTAATCATGTATTCTCTTGAAAAATAAATACCCATTGAACCTTAGTGAAAACATGAATGTTGTCAAAAGTTAACTTTTTCTACATACCAAAATCCCAAAATTTCTATATACCCAAACCATGATATCGCTTTGTCCTTATATCAGTCATGAGCTCATTAATACTATCAAACATGTTATTTTCTCTTTATCCCTTCATTAGACGCATATCATCTGCTTTCCAAAAATATTTCAATCACTTTTCATGGTTACCGGTACCATTAATTATTGAAAACCACAATAAACCAATACATAGATATTCCAATATTCCACAATACTATAAATGAGATTTCACAACATTATTTTGGAATCCCGTTATATAAACACATAATCATTCCACCACATTGTTGTCATACTCAACATCACCAATAGTGATCGCATGTGACTTCCCTTTGTCCTCTTCCTTAATAGGTTGTTGATGTCAATCATTATTAACCCTTGTATTAGGGAATTGGTTAGCATAATGCCCCATTTCCTTGAACTTGTAGCATTGATGTGTTGGTGGATCATTCTCTGTAGTCTTTTCTCAATTCACGTCATTAGAAACCTTTTTATCATTACTTAAGCACTCAGATGCTCGATGAACTTCTTTTCTACACTTGAAACATTTTATAGTACCTTTTAGACAATCTCCACCATACTTATTTCCACACTTTGAGCATAAATAATCATTCACCTTCTTTTAACCATTATTCGGAGATTTTTCCTTGAACTCCATCTTTCTTTTATTGTCAAAACCATGAGATGGATATGTAACACCAACTTCCAGTTCTACCTTGATATCACAATACACAATTTCCTCATAGGTACTGATGTCTCTTATAGCTAATTCCCTTCGAAAACTTGGTTTTAATCCACTGAAGAATCGATCAACTATAATTTCAGGTTAGATGATAAAGCCAGATACATACCTTGAAAGCCTTGTAAAATTCACTTCGTATATACCAATAGATTCATCATACATTTTCTTAAGCTCAAGGAACTCCTTTTCCATCTTTGTTAGAAGAATATGAGGGAAGTACTTATTGAAAAACAAGTTCTTGAACTTGTCCCATTCCATGGATTCAATTTCATCTTGGGGCCTTGTATTCTTAATTAGAGTCCACCACTGGTCTGATTCACCTTCTAACCGGTAAATAGCCAAAATGACTTTTTCATGCTCTATACAAAGAAGTATGGAAAATATCTTTTCAATGGTACTGATCCATTTTTCAGCAACAAGTGGATCAGAAGACCCACTGAAAGAAGGTGGACGTTGCCTCATGAAGGACTCAATAGAATATTGTTCCTTTCTCTGCTTATTTGAAAGTCCAGAATGATTCATAGCTTGTATAAGTATAGCAATAAGATTTTTCACTCCATCTCCCATCACATTTGGTTGTTCGGGAGAAAAATCATTGCATTGTTCATTACATTGATCAACACGGTTCCTTCGGGTTCCATCCATCTTCTAAAATTCAAAAAGAACAGTTTGAGAGGAAAAAATCATGCTAGGAAAACAACATAATAAAGGGGGAGTACCTTAAATATATAACATCATAGGTTTAATTCTAAGATCGTTACCATAATTCTAGGATTATAACTCATACGTATACATAACCTTAGGGACATACCTATACATGCCTTAGAAATATCTCTAGGGATTTCACTAAAGTTTTCGCATCCTAGTTTCCAAAGGTTAACTAAACCTTCGCTCTGATACCAACTATAGAGACCCAAAGCTTGACATACATAGACATTACATTAATTTTGATGAATACTTAATACATGAAAAAAAAAATATTCCCAAAGACCGTATTAGTTTAGTGTCTTTGAAAACTCAGAACATAATCTTCTAATCATGGTGAAAGATCTTCAACATCTCCCACAAAGATCTTCCCCATTGGTTTTCTTACCTAAAACCTTTATTTATAACATGGGTAAAAGAAAACATAAAAAGGGTGAGCTAAAATTCTCAGTAAGGGTAAACATGGAGAACATAAAACAATCCCTGAACATTTGAACGTAAGAACATGAACATAAAACATCAAAATCATGAGTAATGAAATAAATCTTGGCAGTGCATAAGGCATAGATCATAAAGGAACATTAACCATGATAAAATATCATGGGAATAAAACATGTAACTATGGAAACCATTAATAACATGTTATGATTTCCATAGTATACAAGGCATTGCTCCCAAGACCATCATAGTGGACAAAGTCCATTACTGAATCGGGTTTATTTTCTGTTTCATCCCTGTATTACTGAACCAGATTCACTTGTTGTTCTAGCCATGTTTATCTCATGAGATATAAATCTTTACCCAATTCATTGGAGGGATATATAGGTCCCATCCATCTCATAATGAAATCATTCTTACGTGTGCCACAAAATAAACATAAATCATTCATCATAACCTAAATAATAAAATGGGTTTTATAAACATCATTCCATCATAACATAATCCATATAAAACAAATGGATATAATTTCATCATAAGAAGAATAAAACCATGTAAATAATTGAGACATTATTCTTGAAACATAACCATATTAAATAATTTAATCATAGATGGTAAATATTTTTAATAAAACACTTGAAATGAATTCTTGAGGAAAATATCTTTTCTTCTTCAAAATAATTTTTTTTTCACAAAATGCCATAATATTTTAAAAGAAAGGATTTTATTGAAAATAATCATGAAATCTTGTAGAGTAATATTCATGAAGAAAAGGCAATATGAAACCATAAAAATCTGTTCATGCCGTATAAGTTAAAAAATAAACATTCTACTCATACTTTTACTGAAAAAGTCAAAAAGTACCTCGTATGGTAAACAAAAGAAAGATTCCTTCCATTACACAAAGTAAAAGTAAAAAAGGGGTAAAATTGACTTTAAAAATACATGGAATAATATTAAACATTTTATTAAAACATTTTTATGGACATGGATGAAAAATATTACCCCAGTAAATACTTACGTATAAATAATCCCGAATAAGAATGAAATTGGAATAATTATCCCTTACCTTATGTCCAATTTCTTCTGTATGTGTCCGAGACTCCTGTATAGTGGTTTTAAACATATTATTCAATTATAACCAATCCATAATAATATTTATGATATCATATATGATTCAGTTATGACTTTATATTACCCGTTCATTTGTCAATTTCATGATAAAGTCGTGTTTTGGGTAAAATCGTTTCATTTATCGTACGTGTTTGGACATGTTGTTCTTGATATTATTATTACTTATATCATGATTTACTTAATTCCAGAATGTAAAAAATGATTTATATATCATATATATTCAGTATATATATATATATATATAATATAGATAAATGAAATGAAATACATCGTTCATGGAGACGGTAGACCGTACGTACGCATAAACACTGTTTTCATTTCCTTATTGAATTGAATGGAAGTAAGTAGATGATATATATATATATATCCAGTATCATTTTTATGTCATATATTTCATGATTATTTATTATATATATACTTTATAATCATTCTTGAATGGTTAACATGGAGAATGAATCTCATCGCGTCGTGGAGACGATAATCCGTAAGTACGCACGAGCGATGATATCGTTCCCATAATTAATGAATGGTATTGGAGAGGATGATAGAATATATCAGAATTAGTATCATGTTATAACAATCATATATAGTTATTTATTACACCATTATACTCATCCAAGTAAGGTGGTGGTGGAAAACAGATTACACCATGGCGTGGAGAGGGTATTCTACACGTACGCACGCACAATGATTTCATTTTCTGTAGGATGGATATAAGGTGAAATAGGGTTGTTTCATATTTATAATAATATATAAGTATATTAGTTATACTTATGTTATTACTTTATTATGAAACAACAAAATAATAGGATGTAGAAGAAGAAATGAATTTGAATGAATCGGTAAAGGATATTACCTCTTATTTGATGTGCCTCTTCTAAACCTCCTCTTAGGGCACTAAAGTTGGTCTTTCAAGAATACCAGTACATCTAGTATGTTTCTAGGGAAGTGGAGAAGAGAAATTTATAGGTTTTGGCCGATCTTGAAGGCTCAAAATGGTGTGAGGAAGAGGGGGAGGAGGTTCCCTTTTATAAGGGAGGAGAGGGGCACCATTGGAAACATAAGAAATATTAATTTATAATAAATTCAAACCCCACTTAAAAACCTCAACAAATGACTCAAATATTAATATTAGATGATATAGGGTTGTAATCTCATCAACCAATAAAATTTAGACATGTTGGAAAATTATTTTAAACTTTATCAACTTGATTTATCCTTATTTAATCTATTTAATTTTATTTGTGGTAATAATATTCTAAATTTTAAATTGTTATAAATGATTACTTATGTGTTGTGAATTGTCCATAATTTTATAATTTATGAAATTTTAGACCATATAAATTTCAATTTATAATTTTTAAATATTTTTGTGATTTTTAAGCAATTTTATAATATGTTATTTTTATTAAATAACAATAGTGTCAATTTTGACACTATTCATTTATTAGAATTTAAATAAAATCCACACAGAATATATGTTCGAAATAAAAGATTTAATAGATTAATAAAATGTCATATTTATCTATAAAATTATTTTATCACATTAAATAGATCATATAATATTAATTTAATATTTTTAAAACCATTTATTTGATATTTCAATCAATAAAATAATTTCAACATCACTATTGTGTCATAATTAATGATAATTATTTAATCCCTAAAAATTATAAATAAATTAACATGATGTATATAATTTTATTATATTTCTTGATACTATTCATGTTTGAATTTTTTTGAATTTTATCACCAAATTAAAATTATTACACTTATAAGATATAAGATTGTGACATGTTGTCACTTTCTTTGGTTTTAATAATAATTATATAATTTTAATGGTCCAAAGTCCATTAATTGAATCTATTCCGACCCTTAGGTGATATGGGTCTAATTTTATTCATCCAATAGAATTTTGGAATCTGTTAGGGTAATTTTATAATCTTATTTTGACCCTTAATTACTCAATTTACCTTTAACTGTAGTAAATAAAAATTACCGTAGTTACAATTCATAATATCAAAAAAATAAAATTAACCTATTAACCTAATTTGGACCCACTGAATACAAATATGGAATCCATTTTTAAAAATTCAAAACACATAAGTTGAAGTAATTAATTTAAAATTAATCATGTTGTTAAGAAAATGGGTTTTAAAAGTTAAAACATTGTCAAAGATTGAAATGTTTTTACCTATGAATTAAATGTAAAATTAATGCTAATGACTTACATTATATTAAATGATAAAAATATATTATATTTATACTTTAAAACCATTCAATATTTTAATATTACAATATAAATTATCTCGATGAAAATAGTTGTTTTTAATTAAAATTTAGCATATTTTTACTATTCATCAAAATATGAAAGTTAACAGAAAAATATTAAAAAATTATCCAAAGTAAATTTTTATATCCTTATTGAAATAAATAATTTTATTTCTTCAAATTGAACTTATAAATGTGTCAAAACTAGATTTAATGTGGGTGCACCATCAAAAGGTGGCAAAACTGCATTTTTTGAAAAATACTTATTTTACCCGAAAAATATATTTTATTCTCATAACATGTTCTAGATAATGTGTAAGATGAATGATAATGTTATAAAATTCAAATTTTGGTCAATACTATTCATAATGGCTAGTTCATAATAATATTATAAAAATATATCGTTTTTTTAGTGAAACTCGGTATTGTGTACAACACACGCTATTGAGGAAGGTCGCTCTTGAAAGCAACAAAATCCAAGAATAGTGTTTGTGTATACTAAAGGATAATACGGTGTTTCATATAGCGAAATCTAATATTGGTGTAGCATATAACAAAAGACATCAAAGAAATTAAAAAGAATCTTTCTCATAGAATTTCGGGGTGTTACACTAGATCTAACTATGGAGGTATTGGATCTATCGAAACCCATGGTACAACCATATAGGAAACATATTTCTATCTCTAACAATTCCATTTCAATTAACTTACCAAGATTTTTACCTTCTCAGTATAATTTTTTAGTACAATTCCATTGTGGGAAAGAATTAATAAAATAATAAGCTCACATTACTCAACATCCTCCCAGATTTTATACTGATGACTTTTCCATCCATAGGTCTCCCATCCACAAGATATAAAGACAAAATTTCAAACTATATAAATCTACTTAAAAAAGGTCTGTTATTAATGGTACCACCCACAAGAGTGTTATGATCCCCACCTTTAAAGAGAAACCCAAAAGCTACTATATGGAACCTATTATTCCTCATAAAAACTTTTTGCAAGGTGATTCAATTAAAGATTACACAACAACTCTACAATATATCACATGTATAAGATATTTGAGGTCTTCTTCCACTTCTCATCACCCTTTGATATGGAACACATGGTCATGTACCAATGTCACCACTACCAAACATTAGGACATAACTAGTTCTATACTTTATTTTTTTACTATTATCCATGGAAATTATACATCCACACCTCTATCTCCCAATAAAGTCGCATCCATTACTGAATATAACCTAGTTGGGTTGTGGTCGCTCTTCATGAAATCGACTGACAAACACATCAAGAAACAACATCAACCTACTCAAAATTTCATGAAATAATCCCTTAACTCATTAATGACCCATTCTACCACAATATAAAGTAGATGATCCTGACCATTCAGATAACCCGAATCTATCATCTCTAAACCCTCAGATAACACCTTAAAAATTTGAGTGACTAAAAATATAACCCTCTCAGCAATATCCTTTACCATGTAGCTAGAATCATAACATAATTAATACCAATGCTCATCTAAACTTACACTATTAAGGTTCCATACTCAACCAGCCCATTGTAATGACCCACATTGTTATAGGTTGGTAAATTTAGGTTAAATATTAATTTCGGTCTCTGGAATAGGGGTGTTTTGAGATATGAGATTTGAATTTGAAAACTGAGAGCGGGGAAATACCTAGGGGTTCTTATATTTGTGTTTGAGTGTTTAGATGGTGCTTAGGGGAATCAAGCGATGGTTGGATGGGTAGTGGACCTACTTCCAAAAGTAACAGATCCACCAGTTATCCAATCTAGGTATATTGGTTATTCGGTGAGACACCCAAAGGTAGTGTTCCTTTGTAGGTCCATCGAGTACCCATTGGACTAAGATAGGGTATCTGCTAGTGTGTCTAGGTATCTTTTAGTGTGGGTAGACTCACCATTTAACATTTTATCCCCTTTGATCATCAGCTAAGTACGGGCTCAAGAGAGGATATTTTGGCTAGACCTCTCCACCTTGGTTTCCCTCTTGGATTCCTCCTTATTCTCCTCTAATTTGTGGCTGATTGGAGGTTTCATCTATATCGTATGGACATAATCCCCCTCCCCCCTCTTGTCTCTTCCTTTTATTAGATCTTCCTCAGAATTTGGATGCTTCTATTTTGGGTTATATTTATGATTCCAATGAAGCATGGTGGAGTCATCCTAATATGATAGTGACTTAGAGTGTAGTGGCTTGAGTATGTTGGGAGAGGAGTAATGCTACCCGTTACTCACTATTTCATTAGAGGTACAATGGACAATGGATTTTCCTAGGTATTTTTTCAAATTCTCATAAAATTGGTGAGTGATTGAATATCAAATTATGGAGATTTTATTTATAGGAGTACCAATGGAATGACATGGACTATTGGAGTCTCGTTGCATGATGTTATGACCATGGAAGGCCTCTCAGTTAGTTTTCAAAAATTATACCTTGTTGGATTAAATTAGTTAAATAATGATAACTATTTATATTTAATTGTACAAGCCTTGTGATATGATATAGAGGATTTGTAATGGATTGGACTTCTCGGGTTCATTACTTTGTGAAAATATGGTGTTTGAAGTGTCCGAGAAGGTCAAGGTGACTTATCTCAACACTTTATAAGTTTCCCAGTTTCCCAAATGTGATTCAGGGCGATGAGTGAGGACCAGTGAGTTAGGGATGGTATCTTGTGATTGTAGTTCACATCAGTGACTCGTACCAGTGACTCATGATGGTAGCTCACACTGGTGACTCACAGTGGTAGCTCGCATCGGTAGCTCACACTGATGACTCACACCAGTAGCTCACACCAGTAACTCGTAGGGATAGCTCACACTGGTTTCTTGCATTGGTGACTCAAAGTGGTGACTCACGAAGGTGACTCATACTAGTGACCCACAACGGTGACTCATCTAATAGTGATTCATTTCTAATAGTTTTTCAAATTTCCATAATTTTTCAGTTTTTACATCTACCTACAGTTTCGACCCTTTATGTTTTATTTGATGTAAAATGAGTTTATTACTATATTTAATTGGTTTTGGATATTTTTCAATGGATATGAGTCATATCTTTAATTTATTAATAGTTTGGGGGCTTTTAATTAATCAAATCACATAATCATGACTCGATCCGACTTTAATGGAAAATTAACGATGTATCTAAATTGTAGCCCTATTTTAGATATTCCAAGAGATGAAATACTTTATCCTTGTCATTTCATTCATTTTATTTTTTGGTACCATTTTCCCATAACATTTCTTCCATGAGGAGTTGTGAATTAGTTATGTAGCCTTTGGAATGAGTTTTCCCCTTGGAGTTTCCTGTTGCAAACATGCCCTTGTCTGCGTGCAATCAAGAAGTGTCGATCTCTTCTTCTTCCAAGTAGGTTTCTTTCATCCCTATTAAATGTGAATCATTAGGGGTGGGTATATGGATGTATCTTTTCTGAACATAGTTGATCCAAGATTAACAAAGATAATTGAATCTGTTTTAATTTAACAAATAGAAGGTTGTGAATGTAACGTATGTTTTGCTGTGTTATTGTTTCTTCTGATGATATTATGATCTATATAAACTAGCTACCCACTAAAAATTGTGGTCATTGGTGGTCCTTTTTTGTGCATAGGATAGTTATGGAATGTATTTTTTTTCTTTCCTTGAACACAATCATATACAAAATTTGTTAACGACGTATAACTGGCTGATAAATGGATACCACAGGCTTATACCTTCTGTGATAACCCTAAAATTAACAAGAAGAATTATATAAGGGGATGCCTTATTGAATCTGAATATGCCTTGCTTCAGTTTGTGGGGTTTTGGGGTTATGGGCACATTGGTGCACATGGGGTTGGTCCTGTGAGGGGTGTGGTTTGGTTGTGCAGTAAGGCTATCAAGATGGTTGTGATGAGATATGTTGATGGGTGAGACTCTGATTTGGGGGTTTTATTAGTTGAGTAGATGGATTGGGCAGGATTAATTTAAATAATGTTGATGGTAGTGGTTGGTATGGGTGTTTATCCATTGATAACATGCATAAAGCTTCACCCCGTACCAAAAAATCAACATATGTTATATTATGAATGGGTGGAGGTCATGGTACGATGTGTCTTAATGTTAAGAGTGTTGATTTACCATGTTTCTTCCTTCTTTGTATAAATTTTGGTGTGTTTATTATTGAATACTATGCTTGGTGATTTCCCATGTAACGATGGAATGAATGAATTAATTTCTAAATAAATAATGGTAATTGGTTAAATAAGTCAGTTGAGAATATGGTTTGGGATTGTGGCTTGTAGAGGTGTGTTGTGCATTTAGAGGCTGTAGAAAGGATGGAAGTGTTGTGGACTGTTTTTTTGTTTGAGAACCCATAGGTTGGGTTGAGTTCTTGGTATTATATCTATATATACACATTTTTTCCTTATGATTCTATATGCACCCAACCCTAGTTGATCACTATGTGCCAAAAACCCCCATCGTCACAGGGGAGGGTGTCTTTACCAAACATCCTGATGGGAGGATGGATGGTTGGCCACCTACTCTTCCATACTCCCTCTTATAGGTGGTGATAACCTAAGATTCTTTAGGCATATTGTGTTTGTGAGTATGAGGTGTGTGTGATTGATTTGTACTTTCCCAGGTGTCTTCGTGATGAGACATATTGTTCTTTCCTAGGTGTCTTCGGGATGAGGTGTGGTTTGTGGACCGAGTGTCTATGGGCAGGATGTGATGTGGTTGTGAATGAAGTGTACGTGGGTGGGATGTGATGTGGTTGTGGCCCAAGTGTCTATGGCAGTATTTGACATGGTTTTGGCTCAGGTGTGTACAAGAGGGATACAATATGGTATTTTTGGAAGAGTTGGGAGCTTTAGTACACTTTCTGTTACAATGTGAGAGTGGCTAATCAATTGGAAAGTTGTACGGGGTACCCTATCATCGATGTGAATTATAATACTTTACTGAATTTCAATATTTGGTGAGCATTCCTTGGTGAGGTTGGGATGGTTAGTATATATACCTACTTAGGTTCTATTTGGTTCTACTCTTTTCTCATAGGTGCATTAGTATGTCTCCTTCACATGTGCATGAGAGACTTAGGTTTTTTCTACTGAGTATACTTGTATGCTCATAAAACTGCTATTTTTCCAAGTGAATTAGGTGGACCTTGCTGAACCTTTCTAGCTTGGACTTTGGGACAATTGTTGCATCACTGGTTAGCCTTACTTTGGGTATTTACTTTGGTGTTTTCATTTTATTTGAAATTGTTGTATTTTAAACGTGAATGTGGGATGGATTTTTTCTTTCTTATATATATATATATGTCTTGGAGTTGTTTTGGGATGGACTATATTATCTCCCAATCTTGTTTTTCTAAAAAGGGAAATGCCTCAATTTTTTTGAGATTGTATACCCTTAGTGATGGTCTCCACCCCAGGGCCTACTAGAGGTGAGAATTGGGGGTCATTATCTCTCTTTCTCAATTTCCATCCCATGAGGGATATCTTTGGAGGGAGGGGGTTCTGAAAAATGGTATCAAAGGCTGATGGTTCAGAGATATGATGGAGTTTTGAGTTCAATACTGTGAGGATTACATGGGTTGGTCAAGAAATAGTGTCAGGTGATCTTGGTGCATGACATAGGTTAGGAAATACTAGCATGGACATGGGATTTTATCCCCCCCCCACCCCCGTGATCTGATGCAAGAACTATAATCTTACCAAACGACTAGGTTAGGCTACACCATTTTTAGGGTAGAGACCCCGGTGAAGGTACATGAATTATAATGACTTGTGTTCTTGTTAGAATTGGGTTGTTTTGGGAAATTTTAAATGGATAATGAAATGAGTTAAATGAGTTAAAATAAATCTTAAATAGAATTCCATACTACTCAGGCTTAGGAATTCCATGTTTGCATTTTCAGTTATGGCTCTCGGTCATTGTCTGTGTGTGGATTGGTTTGTTGAGGCTCAACATTTTGATCCAGTAGATCGGCGGAGGGTTGATCGAGTGGAGGAGGATAACTAGTGGTAGAGAAGGTTACATAATTTCTAGTAGTAGGCCTTGAGAAATATGCGGGAAGTGTTTTAGACATGAATATGGAGATCTGGATCGAGTATCTTGAGATCGAATTTAGTCTGATCTGGGCTCCAATGGAGTACTGGGTTCCTTTGGTAGTGATCTAGATGTATGGAGCTATGCATTAGTAGTGGATGTTATACCTAGGGGAGAGGAATGATGCTAATGTGTTGTGGGTAAACTTTTAGGAGTTATAGGCGTAGTTCCTTTCATCGACTATGAAGGCAGAGAATAGACAGAAGATACTCTCCCTTCAGTAGGGGAGTATGTAAGTACGAGATCTTAGGATCAAGGTCAATTATCTTCTTCGCTTTTCCCCAAACCTCTTTCCAGATGAGGAGTCTTGTGCGAGATTCCTAAAGGAGGCACTTCGTCCTTCTATCCAGTACGTGGTTACTCCTTCTACATTACTGAGGTACTTAGAGATTCATAAGAGGGAAGAAGTGATCAAGTAGATTCACAAGAAATGAGTTTTACCATGAGAGGGGAGTCAATAGATTTCTTAGAAGGGAAAGGTTACCAGTAGCATGTCTCAGGTTCAAGGGCTTTCGATGTTTTAACCAGAAGGGAGACAACCTCAGCAGCTTCCTTATCGGCCTTCTAGTGTCGGTGGCCCTTGTGAATTTCTTATGGTCTTGGGTCCAATGTGTCTCTTCGGTATATTACACGGTCATCTTCAGAATCCGAGCCCCGTGGCCATTTCAGCTCAGTATGGTGGAGGTGGGCAGGTTCAGTTCCATCCTCAGCAGTAGTTTCTAGACAGTTCGTTTCAACAGCAGAGACATCATGTTCATGCTCTACTGAGGGGAGATGAAGCATGTAGAGGCCAACCAGATGATGTTCCTTAGGGACCTAGACCCAGGTGTGGTCGTGGGGGTGTTTGTCAGCAGACGGGAAGAGGAGTTGGGCATGGTCAATTGTAGAAAATAGAGGTAGTAACTCCAATAGGTCTAGAGATTGTTAGAGGTATGATCATTTTGTTTAGTATCCCTACATTTGATTTGTTTGATTCAGGAGCTTCATACTCCTTTTTTGAACCCACTCAGTCCCATGCTCTGGGTCTAGACATAGAGAGGCTTCTCGTGACCCTGGTGTTGAGTATGCTAGTTGGAGGTTAGACCAGCTTGTTTGATGTGTGCTGGGGATGTAGATTGATGATGTGACCACATCAGTCCTGTTGGGATATCTTCTTAATACAAATGAAATCATACAATTTCATTCTCAACATTGACTGGTTTTATTCTGTACATGCTGTTATTGAAGGCTTCTAGAGAATATATGTTCTTTTAGATATGGATGGTTAGTGTGTGGGTTTTGTTGGTGAGCAGAGCTTTCAGGTGGGAAGTCGACATTTAAAGCCTATTTTTCCATATTGACTGAGATTATAGTGGAATCATTATACATTGGGATGGTGGTGTTTCCCAGAGTTTTTGGGGGAGTTTTAGGAAGTTCTCCCTAAGGAGGTTGTGATGCTACCCCATCAATGTGACGTTGATTTTGAGATAGACTTACAGCCCAGTGCTTCTCTGATTTCAATGTCTCTTTATTATATGGAACCTTATGAGTTGCATTATTTGAGGATTCAAATAGATGATCTGATTCCTAAGAGTTTTATTTAGCCCAGTGTGTCACCATGGGGTGCTCCAGACTTGTTTGTGAAGAAGGCAGATGGCAGTCTTAGGTTGTGCATAGACTACCAGAGGTTGTATTAGGCGACAATCAAGAAAGGTTACCCTCTCCAAAGGATAGATGATATTTTCGACAAGTCGATAGATGAAAGTTGGTTTTCTAAGATCAATCTTTGGTCTGGATATAACTAGTTGAGGGTGAAGGAGGGTGATATCCTGAAGACCACTTTAGGTGCAGGTATGAGAACTTTGAGTTTGTGGTCATGCCCTTTGGCCTTAAAAATGCACCAGTTATGTCCATAATACTTATTAATTCTCTATTCCATGAGTTCTTGGATCATTTTATCATTGTGTTTATCGATTAAATCATGATCTAATCAAAGTTAGAGGAGTAGCATGTCGAGCATCTCAGAACTATCTTACAGGTTCTTTGACGCCACCAACTCTATGGAAAGTTGTCCAAGTAATGGTTTTGGACATTTTAGGTACATTTACTTGGGCATGTTGTGTCCTAGTAGGGTGTGTAAGTTGACCAATCGAAGGTGGAAGCAATTGTTTCTTGGGAAGAACCTATGAGTGTGGAATAGGTTCATAGTTTTCTTGGTCTTGTGGGCTATTATCAGAGACATGTACCAAATTTCTCTTGAGTTGTAGCTCCGTTGATATCTATGACTATAACAAACCAAGCTTTTGTATGGAGTAAAAAATTCTAGGCAGCATTTAGCTATCTAAAGGGGAAGTTGTCCAGTGCTCCAGTGCTTGATTTCCAGAGGAAGGAGTGATATTTGAGGCGCCTTTTGATGATTCCCGTCTAGGCTTGGGATGCATCTTGATGCAGCATTAGGAAGTGATCTCTTATAGGTATAGGAAGTTATATACCTACAAACATAACTATGACACCCATGATCTGGAGCTACTAGAAGTCATGTTTACACTGAATTTATAGCAGCATTACCTTATTGGTGAGTGTTTTGTGGTCTTCACAGATCACAAGAGTTTGAGGTATATCTTTTCCCAATGTGATCTGAACTTGCGACATCAGAGGTGGATGGAGTTTCTTTAGGACTATGATTTTTGAGATCTCCTACACCTCAGGAAAGGGTAATGTCATGGACAATGCTTTAAGTATGAAGTCATAGAAGGGGGATGTTTGGGAATCTACGGATGCGTGGAAGGAAATGAGGGAGTTGGAATCCTTGCACTTGGAAGCAAGGGTGGAAAATAGTATAGCCTATTTATTCTAGATGATGGTGATGTCTTCTCTAATGCAGAAGGTGGAGCAGTCTCAATGGGGAGACTTAGAGATAGAGGCGATGTGCAATAGTGTTGTACATGGTGATTCTTGGGAGGGATGGTCAAAATCAGATGTCGTTTCACGAAAGGTTGTTTGTTCCGGTGGCGATGCATGAGGGAGTCCTCATTGAATTTCATAGATCACCTTTAGTGGTACACATAGGAGTTTAAAAGATGTACTATGTCTTGAGGATTTAGTTTTGGTTGGACATAATAAAATAGTAAGTATTAGATTTTGTGGAAATATTCTTGGCCTTCTAGCAGGTAAAGGTTGAGCACCATGTTCCCAATGGTTTATTGCATCCCTTGGATGTACCTGAGTGGAAATGGGATGAAATCTTAATAGATTTCATCAAAGGATTACCCAGATCTCGGGGAGGTTGTGATGTTATCTAGGTGGTGGTGGATCAGTTGATAAAATTGGCACACTTCTTAGCGATCAAGGAGTTGGTCGTGGTGGATGGATCAACAAAGAGGTATGTGGATGAGGTGGTATGGTTGTATGGAGTTCTAAGATCCATATTCTCATATCGGGACACAGGTTTTACCTTGCTATTCTTTAGGGGATTTTATCATGCTTTTGGAACCCATTAACACCTCAGCACTGCCTTCCACCCTCAGATAAATGTGAACATAGAACAGACTATCCAGACATTGGAGGATATGTTTGGAGAATGAATCTTAGACTTTAGAAGATTTTGGGTGCAACAATTTCCCTTGATAGAGTTTTCATACAATAAAAGATATAACTCTTCCATTAACATAGATCCATTTGAATATTTGTACAAAAGACCGTGTCATTACAAATTGTGTTGGACAAAGGTTGATGAGACAACTGTTCTTGGTCTAGATGTGGCGTAGAGCATGACCAATATGGTTTAGCTTATTCGTGAGAGGATGAAGGTAGTGTAGTACTGGAAGAATTTGTTTACTGATCATAGGAGTAGGTCCTTAGAGTTCGAGGTTGGGGACCATATGTTCTTAAAGGTTTCCCCTCGATGTGGGAAGTGTAGTTTTGGAAGAGGGAGAAAGCTCTCTCCTAGTTTTATTGGACCCTTTGAGGTGTTTAGGTGATTTAGAGAGGTGGTATACCAGTTGATGTTGCTACCATAGTTGGAGAGGATCCAAGACATCTTCTACATCTCCCAAATTCTTTGGTATCTTCACGATGACTAACACATCATTGACTAGGAAGAGTAAGACATCGAAGATGATACAGCATATGTGGAGCGACTAGTAGAGATCCAAGATCATCGAGAGATGGTACTGTGTGGGTGGACCATTCCATTGGTTCACATATTATGAAGGCATAGTGACCTCGAGAAGAGTACTTGGGAATGGGAAACACAGATGCATGAACAGTACCTAGAGTTGTTTTGAGCCTTATTTTGATATTTTTTTCATATAATGTGATGTTTGAACCTTACTGTTTTAATGATATGATCTATTTTTCCCTTTTTGGTGCTATGTGTGGTGCATTGTGTGATAAAGTCCTCAGATGTGGATAAGGGAGGACCTGATTCCTAATCAATATGCATTAATTGAGATGCAATTAAACCCATGTGGCCGAGTCAGTGCCACCTAGAAAAGATAGTATCTTGACATGGAGGAATTAATTCCCTGATTTTCATGTTTGGGATGGTATGGTTGTTGTGTTTATGTGGTGTGTCTCTTGGTATGTTGGGTTAGCAGATTCCAGAGGAGGTGTTCTTGGATGTAGAGGTTTCACTCTAGATTTCAAATAACACAAGGTGGTTTATTTTTGAACCTTGATGTTTTTAGTCGGTAGTGGTGTTTCTAGTGTATCTAGATCCTTGAGAGGTATCTCACAGGGTGGTTGTTCGGACCCCTCTTTCTTTGGGGCTTGGTTTTAAATTCTCTAGGGAGAGAATAGTTTGAGTGGTATATGATGTAATGTCACAGACCTCTCTAGTCCATTACTTTTTGAAAATCTATTGTTTAAACTATTCTGGGAGGTCAAGGTGACTTATCTCCACACTTTTTAACTTTTCCAGTTTTCCAACAGTGAGTTAGAACGGTGATTCTAGACCGGTGTGTCAGGAATGGTATCTCACACAGGTGACTCACGATGGTAGCTCACATTGGTGACTTGCTGTGGTAGCTTGCACCGGTGGATCACACTAGTGACTCTTATCACTAACTCATGATGGTGAATCATACTGGCTACTCGCAACAGTGACTCATGTAATGGTGATTCATTTCCAATAGTTTTTCAAATTTCCATAATTTTTCAGTTTTTACAGCTTCTTATAGTTTCTCCCCTTTGACATTTTCGTTGATGTAAACAGTTTTTATTACCATATTTAATTATTTTTAGATCAGTTTCATGGGATATGAGTCATATCTTTAATTTCCAATGATTTAGGGGGCATTTAATTAGTCAAAGCACGTAATCTTGACTGGATCTGGATTTAATGGAAAATTAAAGATGTAACAAAACTGCAACCCTGTTTTAGATCTTACAAGGGATGGAAAACCTTCTCCTTTTTATTCACTTCTTTTTATTTCTTGGTATAAGGTTCCCAAAACCTTTCTTCCCCTAGGATTCTTTCATTTTTGTTGCAGCCTTTGGATTGAGTTTTCCCCTTGGAGTTTCCTGCTGTATACTTTCCCCTTTCTTAGTGCAATCAGGAAGTGTAGATCGCTTCTTCTTCCAAGTAGGTTTCCTTAATCCCTCTTCAATGTGAATCATCCAGGGTGGGTATATGGATGAATCTTTTTTTGAAAATAGTTGATCCAAGATTAACGAAGAAAATTGAATCCATTTTAAATTAACAAACAGAGGGTTGGGAAAGTAATGTATGTTTTACTATGTTATTTCTTCTACTAATTATATTATGATCTATATGGGCTAGATAACCACTGAAAATCATATCCATTTGAGGTCCTTTTCTATGAATAGGATATTTATGGAATGTATGTTGTTTTTTTCCTTGAACAAAATCATATGTGAAATTTGTTAATGACGTATACCCGACTAATAAATGGATACCACATGACTATACCTTATGTGATAACCCTATAATTAACAAGAATAATTAAATAAAGGGATGCCTTGTTGAATCATAATATTCCTTACTTCGGTTTGTGGGGGTGTTGGGGTTGTGGGCATGTTGGTGCATAGGGGGTTGGTCCTATGAGGGGTGTGGTGTAGTTGTGCAGCAGGGCTGCCGAGATGGTTGTGATGAGATGTGTTGATGGGTGTGACTATGAGTTGAGGGTTTGCTCAGTTGAAAGGATGGATTGGTCAGGATTATATTTAATAATGATGATGGAAGGGGTTGATATGGGTTCTTTTCCATTGATAGCATACAGAAACCTTCACCTAATTCCCATAAATTGATATATGTTATAGCATGAATGAGTGGAGGTCGTGGTATGATATGTCTTAATGTGAAGTGTTTTGATTTACCATGGTTCTTCCTTATTTGTATGAATTTTGGCATGTTTCTTATTGTGTGTCATGCTTAGTGATATCCGAGGTAGCGATGGAATGAATGAATGAATTCCTAAATAAAGAATGGGAATTTGTTAAATAAGTCATTCAGGAATGTGGTTTGGGCTTGTGTTTTGTTGAGGGGTATTGTGCATTTAAAGTTAGCAGAAAGAATGGCAGTGTTGTAGGCTAGTTATTTGTTTGAGAACCCATCGTTTGGGTTGAGTGTTCAGTATTATATCTATATATACATGCATTTTCCTTGTGATTCTATACACACACCACCCTAATTGAGCACTATGTGTCAAACACCCCCATCGTCATATGGGAGGGTGTCTTTACCAAACATCCTGGTGGGAGGATGGATGGTTGGCCACCCACTCTTCCCGGATCCCTCTTCTAGGTGGTGATAGCCCAAGATTCTTTAGGCATATTGTAGTTGTGAGGCCAGGGTGTGTGCAGGTGAGTTGTACTTTCCTAGGTGTCTTTGGGATGAGAGGTATTGTTTTTTCCCAGGTTTCTTCGACATGAGGTGTGGTTTGTGGCCCAGGTGTTTGCAGGCGGGATGTGATGTGATTGTGGCCCAGTTGTATGCGGATAGTATGTGATATGGTTATGGACCAGGTTCTGGAAAGTGGGATGTGATGTGGTTTTGGCCCAGGTGTGTGTGGGATGGATGTGGTTTGGTATGTTTGGATGAGGAGGGAGCTTTAGGACATTTTCTATTAGGGTGTGAGAGTAGCTTATCAGTGGGAAAGTGGTGTGGTATACCCTATCATCGATGCGCATTATATTACTTTACTAACTTGCATTATTTGGTGAGCATGAATTGATGAGTTAGGGATTGTTAGTTTAACTGATTAGGTGTATTGTTGTTCTACTATTTTCTCATAGGTGCATTAGTGTGCCTCCTTCATGCGGGCACATGAGACTTAGGTTTTTCATACTGAGTGTACTTGTTTGCTAGCCCTACATATATAAAACTACTTTCAGGTTTCCAGGAGGATTAATTTGACCATGATGGACCTTACTAGCTCAGACTTTGGGATAGTCGTTTCATCTCTACTTATCCTTACTTTTGGTATTTACTTTTTTATTTTACATTTTATTTGTAATAGTTGTATTTTAAACATACATGTGGGATAGATTTTGTATTTCTTATTTATATATATATGTATGTATGTATTGGAGTTTTTGGGATAGACCATCTTATCTCCTGATATTTTTTTTCTCAAAAGAGAAATGCCTCCCACTTTTTGTGAGATTGTATATCCTTAGTACCGGTTCCCACCGTGGGGCCTACTGAAGATGGGACTTTGGGTTCATTATACCCCTTTATTCATTGCAATCCCAAGAGGGGTATCTTTCTAGGGAGGGGGTCTTGACAGGCTCAGATCTTGGCGTGGCTTGGTGTGGGATTGGATGATTCTTTTTCAAGAATGGTTTGAGTATGATAACATTATTTCGGATATAGGCAGTCACTTTAATAAATAACCATTTTTTATATTCATTCACTTTTATGGATGTTCCTTGGACTTCAGTTTAGCGATTTTTTTATTTTGATCGGATGAGCCTAGGATTGTGGGATAAGCTTAGGTGATTCCTTTTAAGAGTGAATTGGGTGTTCCATGCATGGGTTGGAGATTGAGAGATGCCCGACTATTATTTCACTAAGGGGCATAGTTTATATAATTACATAAAGGACCCCATTAGGGATCATCTTTGGTAGAAATTGGTGGATGTCTTAGAATGAACTCTAGTGAGAAGGTTAGGGGATCCCTAGTGGATGGCCTTTGGTAACCATTTCAGTTGATGTTGGTCCTCACAAATTTACTAGAAAGGGCTATGGGAATAGCCTTCAAACCTTTAACTAATAAAATGAGAGGAGTAGAATATTGGGAATGGGTCTACTAATATATAGTGGTGAAGTTACTAGGGAATACAATGAACGAAAATGGGCTGAGGATTTAAATTTTTTCCACCGACGATCGACATGACTACATCATCACCGGAGAAATGTATCCCCGATAAAGGGATGAGCTCCATAAGGGAAAACTCATCAACATGTCATCATGAGTCAAATCAAAATCACGTGGAAAACATGATCATGATAGAAATATAGTATTAAAAATAACATAGAATAATAAGAGTTTTCCACAATTCAGGATTAAATGACATGTAATCTCAAATGAACAAACATATACCATGGAAAAAGTGTGCAAAATCATGAGACATTAAACATGAGATAAGTAATATAATCATGGACACATGATTATGATATAAGATTGTGGCATTAACATATGCATATAAAATTACATTTCAAGGTTACCCACTATGGAATTCATCCCATAGTAGGCTTGGGTAACCACCCATGCACCTTCTTAGGCTTGGGCTTACCACCCGTGTAGCCTTGGTCTTGGTTTTACCACCTATGTACCCTTATTGGTCTTTGGATAATCCTATAATGTACCATTTGGCCTAGGATAATAATATTATAAACCCTTTGTCTTGGGATAATCCTCTCGTGTACCCTTTGTCTTGGGATAATCCTCCTATGAAACCTTTTAGGATCATGAGATATAATCATTACCAATACATTAGAGGGATATATAGAACCACCAACCTTTGTAATAATAGTCATCCATACATGCGTGTGACATTATAACATCAAAACATTCAAACTTCAAACATCACTTAATTAACCCTTGATAAAGAAACAGGTTTCATGAAATACTTCCCTAGAAAATTCCCTAATCCATCCAGAAAAAGAATATGGATAGTTTAATAAAAAATATATCTGCATTATAACATAAGTAACATCAAAGTATATTTCTATAGATGAAAACACCCTTTTGAGGGTTTTGGATAAATCACTTTGAAAAACATGAAGATACATCCCTTTTTGAAATGGTTGAAAACTCATCAATTTTTTTAATTAAAATGAAATACTTTGAGAGTGATAAAAAATTTTAAAGATTAACATTTAAAATCATAAAGGGTTTTCAAAAGAAAAATTTTATAAAAGAATGGATCTTTCAAAAACACTGAATAATTCTTTCTTAAAAACACAAGCCTCTAAAATACCTTTTAAAAAATTAAATGTTTAATTTTTAAAAAATATAAGAATATTTATTTTTATCTTCAAAATAATTAAGAGTTAAAATCATTTGAAAATATATTTAAAATAATGTAAATGGATCTTTGTAAATATGAAGGCTCATATGGAGAGAGAAACTAAAAAAATTCTTAGAAAATGTTTTTACCACACTTGTAAGATATGATGTTATGAGTCACATTCAAAATTCATTTTCAAAAAGGTAAAGTAATTTTTTTACTTTTAATTTTAAAAAGGATATTCAATAATGAATCCTTGAAAATTATATAATTTTTTGTAGAGGAAATGTGGTGTGGAAGTTAATACATATGATCATGAATGGAAAAACTTTTGAATGTTTTAAAATACATTTATCAAAAACCCACATCATAAAATGGTCCAATAAAACATAATTTTGAAAATAGAATATGGTAAAGATTATGGTCACATGAGATAACCCATAATTAGGTGTCAAAATATAAATTAAAATATTAGAGAGAAGGAAAAATATGGACATGGAAGAACAATCATAATTAAAGAGAATAGAAATTATTTATAAAATATCATAATTTTATGGAGAATAAATAATTATGGAAGGATCTCTGAATTAAAAATTTATTTTCCCATAGAGGGAAATAGAAAATAAAATAAAATGTAATTTAATGGTGGAAGGATATAATTATGGAAGAAGGAAGTTCAAAAAGAAATATCATAACTTAAAGGAATAAGTTTTGAGTTATCAATATCCTTTACGACTTAAGAATCATCTTAATAAAAAACCCTTGAAAGCATGGGGTTAAAATTGAACTTAAAATACCATGAATTAAAATATAATTCATGATATGATATATATAATTGGTAGTATACACACCATTTAAATAAAATTAGATGTATAAATAAAACATGTCTTAAAGAAATGAAATTGAGATGAAACACCCTTAAGGTAATTGTAACCTAAGAATAAAAATAGAATAAGAGGGATACTATGAAATTTATATTAAAATATCATTAAATTAAGGTTATTAATTATACTTTAAGGAAATAGGGTATATAATGCATCATATATAATAAATTATGGTGAAAAATATCAAAAATGTCTCCTGAATGGACCTAAAGCCTTCAATTTTTTATTCATTATTTATAATACACTTTTTAAGGGTTGAAAGGGATCCCTTAAATGTCTCATGAAATTGAAAATAGAGATAAATAACCCTTAACTTTGGTCCTGATTTTTTCTATGTGCATGCCTAACTTTGTGAATAATCAAATTAATTTTATTAAAAAAAAATTAAGAATATTTTTAATTTATATATAATTTTCTAATGTCTATCATTTTTTATTTATTTATTAAATATTTTTCTCTTATAGTGGTTGATTGATGTGGTTAGGTCGATTTCTTTGAAATTTCATCAATATATTGGCCATCGTAAAATGTATTGTAAAATAGATCATTAATCTTAATAATTGTAGAGGATTATGTTTTTATTTATTAAATTGGAAAAAAACTATAAATTTTTTTTTTCTCTCAAAATACACTCAAATTAATAAAGGTGTCTTGATATGTTCATTTAAGGTGGTTAAGTATACTGTGACCATTTATTGTTAATATCACTTGTAAAATGTACAATATTATCTTTCCATAATATTAATATTTTCATAAATATAATTTTTATACATTAAATAATTTTTAAAGATAGTCATGTTATGCGGTAATGGAAAATGAAATACGACATTTTGTAGAGGTGGTAGTCTGTACATACACACGATTGATGTTGTTTTATTTTTCTTAGTGGATGGAATGGATTGAATAATGCCTGATACATTAATATAATAACATTAATATATATTAATAATACTTATTTAATTATATTAGAGTGTCTAGAATTTTTTTTGGAATGGAAATATTAAGAAGAAGTGACTAAGGAGTAAGAAATACACATGTTGAGAACTTGAGATTTCTCTTGGAAATATCCTTGGAAATAAAGGCATTAGGATAAATAATTTAGACCAAAGTTTAATGAAATTGATAGATACTTATATTAGGAGAAAAATGAAAGAGTTATTATATGAAATTAGAAGGTATGAGTGTAGTATTCAGTGGTGGAAGTTATCCCCTTTCATAAGTTAAGAAAAGGGTAATTTTTGTAGTACCCATTACATTTCAATAACGATATGTCACTATTAATGGTTCAAAGGCCCCAAAAGTGTAAAATAATGGAGTTTTGTAAGGTTGGTGGATCCACCTCTCATCCATAGACTCTGAATCATTTTTTAATTATTTTAGGTCTTCTACACTTAGTAAAACTATTTTTACCCTTTTTTCCTTCTTCCCTGGTAATTAATGGTTTTAACCACGATAAATAATTTTAATGTAGAAAACTACAATTGATCTTTTTGAATAATTTTAAAATTATTATTTCAAATATGAAAATAATTTTTTAAAATAAAACTTCAATGTTTTATAAAATTTAATTTCATAATTAATGCACATAACGTGTAAAAATAGTTTTTAGAAAAAGTGGGTTTTAAGCTAAAAATTTATGAGTACGTTAAAATTAAAAAAAAATTATTCATTTAAATGGAATAAATTGGTTCATTATAAAACAACTAAAAGATTTTTGTTTTTTAAATCAATCCAAAATCTTTTTTTACCATAAGATGTTTAACTAAAAGAAAATATTGAAAAATTTATTTAAATTAGAATAAAACATGACCTAAGTTTTAAATATTAAACATGGGATTTCTAAGTTTATGAGTAATATTTAAAATAAAAAATTTTACCACTTAAATAAATCTTTTATTAATTAATTTTATAATAAATTTCTAAGTCTTTTTTATATAATGATATATTCATAAAATTTATAATTTTGGTAAAAACTGTATTTTTTACTTTTTACTTAAAAAAACTATTTTAGAAAGAGATAAAAAATTAATGCTATAAAAATTTTGAAATTTTTTATCCAAAAATTAAGTTTATTTTACAAATTTAAAATTCAAAAATTTATAAATTTATCTTTTAAATGAAAATAAAAAATATTCATGAAAACTGTTTTTATTGAAAAATTACCTTTTAAAATGTTATGTGTTATTAATCCTATTATGAATGAATTTATAATTGATTGCAATATTTTTACTTAATATAGGTTTTATTATTCTCAATTTTTTTTAACAATATTATTCTAATACATCGTTGATCATTTTAGTTTGGTGTTGCATGTGAAACAAGCTATCAAACATAATAATAATTTAGAGAAAACTATATTTCAAAATCTTGGAGTGTATCTAAAATATATAAATGACTCAAGATATAATTTCTAGAGAGATATTAACCCTTAAATCTTACAAAATATCTATTTTCCTCAGAATATTATTATACCTAATATTTATTTTTTCTCTGACCATTTGAGGCAATAGTTTATCTTTATTCTTTATCAATATCCATATTATATAATTTTCTTTTAAAGGGTGTTCATAATAAGCAGTTCATTAATAGAATATTAGAGGTCGATATGAAATGTAATTTCTTTTTTTCCAATAAAAAAATTTTCCCCTATAACTATAGAGAACCAATACATTTCTGAAAATACTATTAAATTCATCTAAAGGAAAAATAAAAATATTTTCACAAGGCATGTTCCCATAAAATTCAACATGGGATACTATAAAATAAGAAGTATTCATTGATAATAAATCATCAGGGTAGTGATTTAGTGATATTTAAAATCTTCATAGATATACTAAACTAAAATCCAATAGTTCATCCACAAATATATAGTGGAGGATAATAATTTCATAATTATCATGACACACTTCAGTAGTTGTGATTGGATAGTGTTTCCATTATTCTCTTAGTTTAGGAGGTTGTTGATACCTATATTCCTTGTTAAATGTTGGTTTAGGTCATTGATTTACATAATTCTAAAACTCCTTTTATTTGAAGCATTGAAGTGTGGATGGTGTATTACTTGGGACTCTAATACCTCCCATTGTATTGGCCAACCTATTCACCTCTATTCAACAATCAGGAGCTTAATAGTTAATCCTTCCACACTTATAACATTTTCTTGTTCCTTTGAGACATTACCTTGGGTACTTTTTCCCACATTTTTGACATAAAGGAAATTTAATATTATTTCATTGATCATCTTTGTCCCCTAAGTTCCTATAAAACCATATATTTCTCATCTTTAGTGTGTTCGAGGGTTTTGTGAGTCTTAAGTTAATCATTTCTTGAGATAGTTGGGTGATCATAACCATAAGAGTTTTCAACACCATCTTCAATCCCATTTGGTTTCTCATTAGGACTATCATCGTATTCTCCATCGTATCCGTTGTTAACTTGTTTTTTTTACTTTATCCAACCATTACATGAATAAAGGAACCTAAAGATAATAATACTTAATTTAATATCCTTATAAAAAAGAAAACTTCTAACTTGAAAGGAATAAATCATAAATTACATATGTCCCATAATTTTTAAATATCTAGGTTTCAATATTGGTTATTCATTATCAATCTCCTATTAGGTTCTCCGACCATAACATAAAGATATGATCAAATTCATCATAATTTTTCATAAAGAGAATTTTATTAACCAAATCATATACCATAGGAGTGTCTAGATGGGTGTGTAGTATTTAGACCACTCATCATGCCTCGAGTAAAGATTGAGTTGATACTCAACCAACATCATTCAGGGTGATTATCCCTAAGTGCATATGTGTCACAACCACATATAATTTTCAATATCCATACAGATATTTAATTTCTATAAAAACCACATACTCAAAACATTACCAAAATTCAAGGATTTTATCATATGCTTAGACTTATCCATAAGGATTTCACCAAATTTCTCTTATCCTGATCCCCAAAATAACTATACTATTCCTAAAAAATAACTATGCACTAATATAATACCAATTTTAAATCCCCATACCCAAACTCCTATGTTTGGTTTAAAAAAAATTCTTTAAACACTATCTTTGATACCAAGTGAGGTGAACATATATTTATTTTACATCATTTCTGTAAGTTTAACATTTCATCTCATAGATAATCACACAATCCCTAGAATGAAAGGTTTAGTGTCTTTTAGGATAAAAAAAATAGGATAATAATTTTACAAAAAATGTGAACATTTATCCATAATTGAACCACACAAGACTCCATTTTATACTTATCATAGGTTACATTCATATTTATAACATGGGGAATGAAAACATAATAAAGGGGTGAGTTCAAACACTAGGTATGGAAAAAACTCATCAACATTTCATCATGGGTTAGATCAAAATCATATGAGAAAACATGAACATGGGATAAATATCTTATTAAAAATAATAGGGAACAATAATAGTTGTCCTTATGTCATGATTAGAGGACATGTAATCTCAAATGAACAAACATATACCATGGAAAAGGTGTGTGGAATCCCGAGACATTAAACATGAGACAAGGAGCATAATCATATGCATAAGATTATGACATAAGATTGTGGCATAAACGTGAGTACATAAATCATATTTCAAGAATACCCACAAAGACATTCATTACATAGTAGGTTTGGACTAACCATCTGTAAACCTTATTATGCTTGGTTTTACCACCATTGTACCCTTAAGATTGGGATTACCACTCATCTAACCTTCACAGGCTTGGGGTAATCCTTATATGTACCCATGGCCTTGTGATAATCCTCCTATATACCCATTGGCTTCAAATAATCTTCCCATGAACCCTTTGGTTTGGGATAATCCTCCCATGCACCCTTTGGCATGGGTTAATCCTTCTATGTTTCCTTTTTGAATCATGAGATATAAAATTTACTAATGCATTGGAGGGATATATAAGACTCCAACCTTCATAATAATAATAATCCATACATATTTTTATCCTTAGAACATAAAAATATTCATACTTCAAACATCACTTAATTAACCCATGGAAAAGCGATGAGTTTCATGGAATACTTCCCTAGAATATTCCATAATACATCCATTGAAAGAATATGGATGGTGGAAAACAAATATATCCACATTGTAACATAAGTAACATTAGAGGATATTAACATAGATGAAAAATACCCTTTAAGGTTTGTGGATAAATTACTTTGAAAAACATGAAGAAATGCCCATTTTTGAAATGATTGAAAACTCCTCAAAATGTTTTCTTTAAAACAAAATACTTTGAGCATAATAAAGAACTTTAAAGATCAAACTTTAAAACCAAAAAGGGTTTTTAGAATAAAAATATTATAAAATAAAGGTTCTTTCAAAAACACTAAATAATTCTTTTCTTAAAAACACAACTCCATAAAATCCCCTTTTAAATCCAAGAATTCCTTTAAAAATAAAAATTTTATTATTTAAAAAATATAACTGTATTTATTTTTATTTTTAAAATAATCAAGAGTTAAAATTATTTTGAAACCCAGTTAAAAATGTTAAGGAATGTTTGTAAATAATAATGCTCATTTGGAGAGAGAAACCATAAAAGAGTTTTTAGAAAAAAAATAATATACTCATAAAAAACTGAAGTTATGGGTCACATTCAAAATTCATTTTGAAAAATGTGATGTAATTTTTTTTGAAAACTTTTACTTTTAAAAAGGATATTAAATAATGGATCATTTAAAAGTATGTAAAGGTTTTTAGAGTGAATGTTGAGTGGAATATAAAACATATGATCCTGAATGGAAAAACATTTGAATTTTTTAAAATATATTTGTTTAAAACACACATCATAAAAAGGGTTAATAAAACATAAATTTTAAAAGAAAAGGGAAAGATGAAGGTCACATGGGATAAAACATTATTAGGTTTCTAAATATAAAGGAAATTATTGGCAGGAAGTGAAAATATGGACATGGATGGAAATTCATCGTGAAAGAGAATGAGAATTATTCTTAACAATGTCATACTTTTATGGGGAATAAATTCATCACGGAAGGAGATTTGAATTAAAATTTTATTTCTACCAAAGAGTAAGATAAAATAAAATATAATTCACTTTTATATTGGATGAACCCAATCATCAAAAAAATAAATTCATGAATAAATATCATAACTCAAAGAAAGAAGTTTTGAGTTGTTAATATCCTTTATAACTTAAGAAATGTTTTAATAAAAACCAATTGAATGAGATAGATTGAACTTGAACTTCAAATAACATGAATTAAAATATAATTTATGACATTATATATCCATTAGACATTATACACACCATTTTAATGAAATTATGTGCATAAACAAAACATGTCTCAAAAAAAGGAAATTGAGATGAAACACCCTTACAGCAATGGTAACATAAGAATAAAAAGAGAATAAGATAGATACCATGAAATTGAAATTAAAATATCATTAAATTAAAGATATTAATTATACTTGAAGGTAATAGGTTAATTAATACACCATATAAAATAAATTATGGATCACAATATTAAACATATCTCATGGAATTTAAAATAGAGACAAATAACCCTTACATTAGGTTGCGATTCGCTATACATGTGCACCTAATATCCCGAATAATCAAATTAATTTTATTAAAACATTATTAATTATGATTTCTTGTCTATATTTCATTTTCTAAGGTCTATTTATTATCATTTGTTATTTATTTATTAAATAGTTTTCACTTGTGGTAGTTACATGGGGCGGTTTGGTCGATTTCTTTAAAATTTCCTCAGAATATTGACTACGGTTGAATGTGTTGTAAAATAGATTCATAATATCCATAATTGTATATTTTTATGTATTTTAATATTTAATTATAAAAAAAAATATATTTCCGTAGGTTTCCCCAAAATGGAATCAATTTAAGAAAGGTGCCTCAATATATTCATTTAAAAAGGTTAAGTTTACTATGACTATTTATTATTAATATAACTTATGGAATTCCCAATATTATATTTTCATGATTATTAGAACCTCCTTATTATAATTCTAAAAAATCATGATTATTATGTTTCTAAAATGTTCAATGTTTTATGATATTTAATCATATTCTAAATAATTTTGTGAAGAAACTTGGATAAGTATAGATCTACCATTAGTTATGAAGATCTACCATCAGTTCAAAGAGATCTGCTGCTGGATATGATTATCTACCATTAGCTCAGTTAGATATATCAGTGGACTATATCTATCATCACACTCTACCAGTTATGGATCTACCATTGAGTAAATACATTAATAGTTCAACAAATCCATCGTTTGTTCAAAAAAATCCACTATTAGTTTAACAGGTCAACCATTAGTTCAGACCAAAGTCAGTTCAAAGAGATCTACCACTAGGTGTGATGATATACCATTATCTCAATCATATATACTAGTGGAATACATCTACCACTAGACTCTACTGATGATGGATCTACCGTTGATTACATCCACTATTAGTTTAATAGATCCACCATTAGTTCAACACATCCCCTTTTATTTTTGACTAGATCTACCAGTGAACTTCATCTACCGCTGGCTGATCTACCACCAAAATATATCTATATCAAAATCAAATATACCATTATAGTTGGTCTAATGATAGAGTTAATCTACTACCAGATCATATCTACCACTAGTTCAGATAATCTACCAGTGATAGATCTACTGCTAGACTATGCTACCATCATATGCAATATGCCATTAGTCTGATCTACAACCAGTATGATACCATTTATATTGTAATTCCCTCATTCTAATTTAATTCCTCCAATGTCAAGTTTAAGTAATTAAATAAATTCAATTCTGACATGGATTTATTAATCATTATTACTAAACCATTCCCCAGATGCATTGAAGAAAAAATAAGAGTTTCCAGATTTAGTTCTGAGTACAAGGATCCTAGATATTTTAATTATTATTCTTCAACGGATAATTTGTACATGAAGATCTATATATTCATAAGATATTTATTATGTTCAAGAGTAGTGATACATGTGCTGGTGTTTAAGTGTGTAATATATAGAAAAACAAGAGCCTTTATATGCTGTATAGAGGAACAATTGTAACTCACCAGTGTGGAATTTTTTCATAACATATAAAAATTGAAAATAAAGGGATTTTTACATAACTACAATACTATATTTTCTTACACTTTTTGAAGAACCTATTTGAGCTCCTCAGAAGGAAAAATACAAGTACCTTTGAACACCTAAATATTTTTAGACTTAGAAGTCCCACTTCTTTCATCTCTACTTATTTTATCTTTTTGTTTATGAATTACATTGGATTTGTGTGTTTCATTACTCTATTTATCTATACACACTATCTCTTGTACCAAATTGGAGTGTTCTTGACACACTCTCTCAATTTTCTCTATTTTTATACCCATGAAAACTGTGGAAGAGGTTGCGTATGACCTGTGTTTGTTTTTCTTCCATTGTATAACCGTGGAAGAGGCTTTGAGCCTAGAAAACATGTGTGTTGTTGATTGTAAAACCCAATACTGGTTTTGGATATGATTATTGTTATAATAATATGCTTGGAAGTAGAAATTTTATAAGTGGAGGGGATTAAGTCTCGGATTGAGACTGAAACCCTTGTTTTATTCTGCTACATGATATATTGGTTTTGTTTTTATATTTAAAATTTAAAACATCATTTTTATTTAAATATGAAAATAAAACTCTTTTCTATTAGTTATTATTAACTTTTGATTATATGAAGTGTTTGATTAAGTGACATAGTTTCAAAAGTTAAAGTACTTTTAAATATTTTTTTAACTGTTCCATAATCCACTTTGAGAAATTATTTGAAAGATCAAACTTATATAATTCTATTTTTTTGATTAATTGTGTGTTTTTATTAATTTTGGTGAATTTAGTTTTAAATTTTTTAATTTTTTTTATTGTTTACTAAATTCACCCCTCTTGATTTACTCACTCTGATCAACATTTAGTATCAAAGGATTTCAAATATCATTTCAACTATGATTTTGTTGTCTTTTAAAGACCTTAAATTTCTATTATTTCTAAATTAATTTATTATGGATAATAATAGACAATAGGGATCTGCTACAAATAAGACTTCTTATTTTAAAGGCACTAACTATGCTCATTAGAATATCAAAATGAAAATTCACTTAGAGAGTATGGGTTTTGATATCTGGACAGTAATTGAATATTAATAAGAGAAACATCAAACTGTAAGAGATACTGGGAGTAATGCTATTAAAACTGCATATGAATATAAATGTAAAGATATGAATGATTTATATTTTTATTTAAGAGATGAATAGTTTAATATATTTTTTTTCCTGTACTAATGCAATTAAAATTTGGGATACTTCAACTATTTCTCATAAAGAAACCTATAATATAAAATAAATGTGTTTGAATACTTATAATATTAAATATGATAATTTTAAGATGAAACTTTATGAACCTATTTTTGATATGTATGTCAGTCTTAATAAGATTTTGAAAAAAAATAAATTCATTAGGGAAACCTATTTTTGATAGATACAAAGTGATGCACCTATTGAGAAATTTACTAGATAAATGGAAAGGAACTTCAGTGTCAATTCAAGAGTCATGTAATGTAAGACGGTTTTCTATTATAGAGATGCTAGGAAAGTTCATGATGTAAGAATATGAACTCAAATTAAATAGAGAAGAAGAGGATGATCCAAATAGGAAATCCGCAACTTTCAAAACTACTACTTCAAAGAAAAAAAAGAGAAGATCAAAGATGACAACTCATGTGATGAAGAGTCGCCAGTTGATAATGATTAAGAGATGGAACACTCGGCCATAAGATTTAATAAATTCTATAAAAGGAATAAATTCATCAAGAAAATCAATTATAAAGGAAAGTATAACAATAGAGGTAATTGCAGAAAGGATTGGAAGAAGGTTGATGATATAAATTAAATAATATGTTATGAATATAATAGAAAAGGTCATTTCAAACTAGATTATCATATGCTATGAATTAAAAAGAAATATAATGATAAGGATAATAGGTATAATAAATCTATGAAATAAACTTGGAGTTATTCATAGGATAGATCAATTTAATCAGATTCAATCATATAAAACAACCATGATAAAGACAACACATGTTTTATGACAAACTCATCTAAGGTATCTAATGTTTTTCCTACATCTCCTGCTCATATTTCTAAAATATATGGATATTAAAGAAGTGAAAAAAACATGAATAATTACAAAATTTTATAATACTACAATATTTTGAAAGATACTTTTAATAAACTTAAAGATAAATATAATATTTTTAAGAAGTAGCTTGCTCTGACAACTAGTTTTAAAACTGATCTTAGTATTGAGAAGGATATTAATTTTCAACTGATAAAAGAAAAAAATGAGTCAAAATTATCTAATAATACATTTAAAAAATATTTAAAAAGATTAAAAAATGAAATAAATACTCTTACCCAAATTATGGGATGGAAAAAAACACCCAAATATACTACTGAGATAGGTTATCAGCCAGGATAGAGAATGATCATTAAAAATAATTTTATTCTAATATCCAACTCTGCTGAATCTATTACTTTTCTTTATTCTTCCTGACTAAACAATGTATTTATTTATAAAAGTCTAACATATTATTATATAAAACATGTTAAATAGTTATAGATTCCTAATTATTTGATTAATAACATTTATAGAGCCAAGAAGATTTGGGTACGAAAGTAATTTTTGGTTTAAATTTTTTTTATAGGAAAACTGCTTGAAAATATCTAGTAAGAGCCTATAGTATCTAGATAATGGTTTCTATAGACACATGAATGTGGACTATTAATGTTTCAAGAACCTAATTAATATTTATGGTAGACATGTTACTTTCAGTGATAATGCTATAAAAAAGTAACGATCTTGAAAAAATTGGTAACTCTAATGCTATTTTAAATTCTAAATTGCTATTTGTAGATGTATTAAAGTATAATATTATTAGAATCTCACAATTATGTGATGATGGATTTAATGTTAAATTGGAAAATAATTCCTACAAATTTTTTTATTATAAAAATGATTTAGTTTTTACTACTTTAAGAAATGATAATGTATATGGTGTTAATCTAGATTCATTGATTTCTCAAAACCATTCTTGTCTAAGTGTCTTTCACAAAGAATATTGGTTTTAGAATACGAGTCTAGGTCATTTAAATATTCATTCACTTATAAATCTTACTAGGAAAGGGTTATTCAAGGATATACCTAAACTAGAATTCTAAAATGATAAATTCTATAACCCATGTCAAAAAGGGAAACAACAAAAAATCTCTTTCAAGTCAAAGAAAGAAGTTTCAACTTCTCAACCACTAGAGATGGTTCACATGGACTTTTTTGGACCAACTAGAGTTTATAGATTATATGAGAAGCATTATGTTTATTTTATAGTAGAGAAATTTTCTAGATATACTTGGTTATTATTGTAATCTGCAATAAATGAAACTTGTTCTTATTTTTCCTAGTTTGTTAAATCTGTAGAAAATATTAGCGGATATAGAATTAAGACCATAAAACGTGATCAAGGCCATGAGTTTGAAAATAAACATTTTGAATTATTTTGTTCAAAAAAGATCTATAATCATAACTTTTCTACTCCTAGGACCCCACATAAGAATGTTTTGGTAGAAAGGAGAAATAGAACCCTTAAAGAAATTTTATAGACCATGCTCAATGAGTATGATTTAATTTTTTTGGGTAGAAGTTGTGAATAAAATTTGTTACATAATTAATAGAGTTCTTATTATATCTCTCTTAAAGAAAACCTCATATGGATTATAGAATAGTAGGAAACAAAATTTTAATTACTTTAGAGTTTTTGGTTGCAAGATTTTTATTCTTAATACTATGGGTACTCTTGAAAATTTTTCTTCCAAGAGTGATAAAAGAATTTTCCTTAGATATTCAACATCTTATAAATCATATAGGGTGTTTAATAAAAGAATAAAGATTGTGGAGGAATATTTAAATGTCAATTTTGATGAAATAAATCCACATGAGCCTAAGACCCCTTTAGAAAACCTTAAAGATGATCTATCAATTCTGAATATAAATTCCAAACCTTCTGAATGTTTTCAGAAACAAGTAGAAAAATCATCAAGTTATGAGGAACAACCTAAAATTGCATAGTACAATGAGTTAATATGAACTTTTTCCCTATAACTATTAGGACTCATAAATTTCATCCCCTAGATGTTATTGTTGGAGACTTAGATAGAGAAACACAAACTAGAGCTTCTCTTATAAATCAGGTTGAACATCAAGAATTCTTGTCACAACTTAAACCTATGAACATAAATGTTGCAATTAATGATGAATTTTGGGTGATTTAAAGGAGAGAATAACTTAATAAATTTGAAAGAAATAAATTCTAGGAACTATTATATAGACCTAAAGACACACTGACCATTGACCCTAAGTGGGAGTTTAGAAACAAAGTTGATGAATCAAGCACTATAGTTATAAATAAAGCTAGATTGGCTAGAAAATGATATATTTAGGAAGAGGGTATGACTAGGAGTAAACCTTTACACCAGTGGCTATAATTGAATCCATAAAAAATTTCTTGAATATGAAATACATTTAAATTTCAAACTATATCGAAGGGATGTCAAGAGTGAATTCTTAAATGGTTATATAGTTGAGTATGTTTTTGTTAAAAACCCACCTAGATTTTAAAATCCTCATTTTCCAAATAATGTTTTCAAAATTAAATAATGCTTTGTATAGTTCAAAGTAATATCATATATTTTGGTATAATAATATTAACTCTAAACTTATTTATAAATGTTTTACTAAAGGTATAGATGAATCTAATTTATTTATAAAAACAATTTCAAAAATATGTTGTTGTTGTGAAAATTTATGTTGATGATATTATATTTGGATATTTTAAAAATTATTTATGTACTGATTTTTTTAAAATGATACAAATTAATTTTTAAATGAGTTTAATGGGTGAGTTAAAGTTCTTTCCTAGTTTTAAAATTTTTCTAAATAAATATGGAATTATTTTAAATGTACGTTAGTACTCTAAAGATCTTATAAAACATTTTTTATAGCATAAAAAGTAGTGATACTCCCATGAGTACAACCTATAATCTGGATCTTAATGAAACTGTAAAGTTAGTAGATCAAACCAATTATCGAGGTATGATTGGAATCTTACTATAATTAACTACCAGCTGACCAGATATTATGTTTTGTGTGGGTATGTGTACTTGTTTTACAAAAAATCCTAAATAATCGCATTTAATTATTATTAAAAGAATTTTCAAATACCTCAAGTGTACAACCCATTTAAGACTATTTTATATCATAGGAAAATAAATTTATTTAGTGAGTTATTCATATGTATATTTTTTTGGTTGTTAGTTAGATAGAGAATGAACATCTAGAACATTTCACTTTTTGGGCAAGTCACTAGTTTCATGGTGTATTAAAAAGATTTTTTTTTTCATTTTTTACCACTGAGTTTGAGTATATTTCTATAGGATGTTGTCGTGCATGAAGTCTATTATTGAAAAAAAATATTTCAAGATTATGGGTATCGATTTAGACATGTCCCTATAAATTGTGACAATATAAGTGTGATAAATATTTCATGAATCATGTATCTCATTCTAGGACAGACAATATTGATATAAGACATCACTTTTTGAGAGGTCATTTCCAAAAATATTATATAAATCTTAAATTAATTGAAACTAAACACCATCTTACTGATATATTTATAAACCCCTTGAATTTTTAGAGATTAAACTATATAAAAAATGAACTAGTAATGATAAACTTTGGTTAATCCTTTATCTTCAAATTTCCACCATTGTAGATCCACCATCAAAAGATCCACCATTAGAAGATCCACTATTGGAAGATCCACCATTAGAAATCCACCATTTGGTGATCCAAAATTAGAAGATCCACCATTGGTGACCCACCATTAGATGATCCACCATTGGAAGATCCAATGTTGGGTGATCCACCATTGGGTGATCCACTATTAAAGATTCACCATTGGTGATCTGCCTATTGAGTATTTTTTTTCATCTACTACCAGTCCTATTTTCTATGTTTAAATTTTTAATATATTTATATATTTATAATTTATTATATTTTCTATTTAAAAATCCCTAGATCATAAAATCAATCTTAAATCTGATTTTGGAACACTCTCTCTCATGCCTCAGTTCGAACCTTTTGACTTCCCTTATCTCCTAACCTTCAACCTCCCTCATGACTGTCCTTTAACTTTTGATTCATCATAGTGGTGAGTGTGAGTGTCCCTTAGTTTCATCTTTGAAGGATCACATCATTCGAAGATAACATGTGGAGAATATTGTCGTGCTGTTGCAGTTGTCAAACCGAAGAATCCCCACCTTGTTACTTGAGTATTTTTTGCAGAGAAAGAGATAGATGATGAATGGATGATTTAAGAAATTCAGTGGTGCTTATGGAGATTTAGGATTAGAGATATATTGAATTGTTTTCAAGGAATGATATATCATTCTTTCCTAGGTTGGTTCACTAGTTCTACCAGTTTTAAAAACATGAATTTGGTGAGAAGAAAGATGTGATTCCACTAGTGCAGAATTTTTTTTTTAAATTCGGTTATTTTTCATTTTTTACGTCGGTTTTTAGCTGACGTTAATACGGATGACGTTATAAATATTATTTTTTACTTTAGTTATTTACAAACCGACGTAAAAAACATAACATCGCAGTGTTTATAGTGTCGGTTATTAATTAACTAACGTGCCAAAACTAGGGGGTAAAGTTTATCAAATCGGTTATTATATAACCGACATGATAAAACATTGTGGGGGCATTTATAACATTGGTTATATAATAAACGACATGATAAACCATTTCCCGGGCCTTAATCACGTCGGTTATTACATAACTGACGTGATAAATTGGCAGGGGGGGTTTATCACGCCGGTTATTATATAACCGATGTGATAAACCAGTATGGGGGCCTTTTATCACGTCGGTTATTAAATAACCAAGGTGATAAAAGGCCCGAAAAATGGTTTATCACATCGGTTATATAATAACCGACGTGATAAACGAGCCTAGGGGGCCTTTTATCAAGTCGGTTATTCAATAACCGACGTGAAAGACCAATTTTTTTAAATGCAATACAGTCCCCTACTCTCCCTAGAAACAACCAGAAACCAAATCAAGAATTCATACCACAAAAACAGAAGTAGACCAAAACAAGAACCAAATAAAAATTAAGCATTTACCCCACTGGACAGCCCTCACCACACACCTGGACTTCCCCCAACCCCCTGGACAGCCCCCACCACACCCCTGGACTTCCCCCCGACCCCCTGGACAGCCCCAAGCACCCCGGGACAACCCCCCACCTTCATGTATACCCACCCCCCCCACACACACACCCTATACAACACTCCAACACCCCTGGACATCCCCCCACACCCCTAGACACCCCCACCCTCCTGGACCCCCCACCCCATCAGACAACCCTCCCACACCCCTGGACACCCCCCCCCCCACACCCCTGGATAGCCTCGACACCCCTGGACAGCCCCCCACCCCCTGGATAGCCCCCCACACCCCTGGACAACCCCCCACCCTCCAGGACACCCCCCACACCCCTAGACACCCCTCTACACCCCTGGACACCCCCCCACCCTCTTGGACACCCCCACCACACTGAACACCCCCCACCCTTGGAACCCCTCCCCCACCCCAAACCAGAATCCATACCAGAAACACCATCATAAGTATACCAAAATAAGAAGTATAGAAAAATTAAACATTCACATATATAACATTCAAAACTTACACTGTCAACTTCAAAAAAAACTAAATCCAACCTAAATGAGTACCAAATACACAATTACAATGACAATATTCAAAATTTCATTTTACAATAAAAACAACTAAAATTCAATCAAACCTGTAAAATAATTTGACCACTCCACTTGTAAGTGTTTGATGTCTTGAGAAGTATAGGGTTGAGGGTCATCAAATAGATATAAATGAAAAGGATAGTAGTTAACGTGTATAATGAATAAATCAAATTTAAATATCATGGAAAAGTTTAAAAGGAAATCTTACCAGGTCAAAGTTCACAACTGTCCTAGTTGTTATTATTTCATAAATAAATCTTAACATATAATATCTACATTCGATGATGCCTTGTTGTTCATGAAAATTCTTTTTGAATGAGTGTAAAATCAATATATTATTTTTAGGTAATAAATCAAAAATTACAAATTATAAATGGATATTTACCTTCGCATTTACATATTTGATCTTTGCACTCCTTTTCTTTTTGTTTTTTCGAAAGTAGACCCATGCCCTATCAGAAAATAATACGAATGGGGTAAATTTAAAATTCATTATAATATATAAAACTATTAAGAAATTGAAACTTACTTTTCCAATATATTCATAAAACTTTCCCGCACATCATCATGGATAGAGAATATCCAATAAAGTGTTTTCTCCCTTGGGAAAAAACCCCTAACATCCAATGATCACTGATAAAAGAAAATTTAAGGTTAGTGGTTTTTTATGTTAAAAGATAATGAACTCCTTGAGAGAGATGTCTTTCACACCTCTCACAAAAAGGCATTATCCAACATTGTGTGACTATATTTTGTTCAAGTCTTTCAGAAATATAAATCATTCTTTGTTCCTCATCCAATGCACATGCTTCAGGGGAAATATATTGTGGGTCCATGAATCCATATACATCTGTCAGCTCATTCCTCTCACAAATGTCATAAAGATACCTAATACAAAACAGACATAAGTATACATTTTTAATAAATATAACACAGGGAACAGGTGTTAAGACTTACATGGAAAAAAATTTCACCGCGTTGATGCCCAACTTATCTCCAGTAACAAGCTCCATGATTTCAGTTTTCATAATCCCCATAGTTATTGCATGTCCACAAACATGATCTTCCATTGGAAACTCATAATGACCCGCCAACAAATTTGAATATCTTGACAATCTATCAAGACTACTAGAATCTGTATTTAATGTCATAACCATTTATCTTTGTTGTTGTCTATACAGTATTTCTTTACCTTAGAAGTACTCCTATAAAAATAAATAGAAAAATATATTAGTTTTAAAATGATAAAACAACTTTAATAAAAATAATAAAATAAAAGATATAACATTCATACCTCTATGGTAATGAGTTAAAGAAGTCTGAATGGCCAAATTAAAAAATGGTCGATACTATGTCCAACTGTCATCACCTCATCTGTAGGTAATGGTACTTGAGCTGATCTATCTATAATATCATGTACAGTGACCCTCTGATTCTCAACCTCTAATTTTTGATGATGAACTATATCTCCTTTACAATATAACAGCCCATATGCAACTATATGATGTTGAGGATCATCAACATACAACTCACAATAAGTAGGAAGATGTGGCGGAGGAGTAGGATAAAAAATGGGGTCCACAGGCTGAGGTGGGGAGTGGGAGCTACTAGCGGAGGTGGAGGATAAATAATCGGGTTTTTAAGGGAAGGTGGAGGAGTGGGAGCTGTAGTCTGAAATTGACATTTCATGTCTACAAACATAGACTGTACTGACTCTCTAATCTTTTCCTCCATCGTTGCATTAATATTATGAACTTTAGCCTCCAAGGATTCTATTTTTTTTTATAAACACCCTCAACGTTAGAAGTTGAAGAACGTGGAAACACTTTTCTTACTGATACACCTACCGGATATCCTCTTCCACGACCAGGATGTTCGGGCTTTCCCAATGATACAGATAAAATATCTTTCCTCTCGATAGTTGTAAATGCCCCCTGTGAGATCTGCTCCTCAAGAGAGTCCTGTATTAATTAATTGAACATTTCTGTAATGATTGAAATTATATGAATAAAATAGTTAACTTAAATAAATAAAATAGATATCTTAAAATCCTCTCAACTACGATTCCCGATTCTTCCAAAAGATATTTCCCTTTTTTCCCATCCAAGCTCTCTTCTATTTTTCATGTCTAGATGGAGGGGATGGAGGGGACACCTCTCCAAAGCTTAAATTCTCTGCTCTTTGTTTTTGAAATTTTTACACCATCATTTGTTCTTCCAAAAATGCATACCCTCCCCGAGATAAACAATGAGGGTATACATTTTTAGATTGGATCTCCTGATGAGATCTCCTTGTTCGCTGTAAATTAAGAATAAGAAATCCTTAACAAAACATTAATAAGATCATTTATATAAGAAAGCATATAAAATTTTACCTTTCCCTTAGCAAAAATGACTCTTTTCTTATACTTTTAACAAACTTTCTCCATGTGTCTTCATCTATAAAAGAATATATACTACATGGATAGTCATGACTCCTATGACCAAAAATGAAATCAGATGAGAGGGTTGATTTGAAATCCCTCCATCTCATGGAATCCATCGATAAACATTTCTTCCTGACTCCTCCAGTGTCAGGAATATCAAATGTCATCTGATGAAGAAGAGGTTAAAAATATTATATATACTAGAAACATTTAAAGAATAGTCAAACAATAGAAAAAGATCTTACCAAAATTTTCTCCCACAACTGAGAGATTATCTCTTTATCCACACTTCTCTAGTCATCATACAAAATGCTTATTTTTCTCTTAGCATGAGTTGATACAAAACTCTTTAAATATTTTACATTTGGACCTCTAAGAATATCATCATCATCAAACTCAACGAGTATCCTCTGATCTTGCGTACGGTCAAGTGCTAATTTTGGTAAATGTGTGCACCCATGTTTACCAACTCTTGAACTCTTTGTCATAATATGAGCACATGAGGAAGATTGGGGAACATCAAGAGGATCATGTGAATGTTCCTCTCCAGAGGTATGACCAATATAGTCATCTCCAAAATCATGTGGTTGATCAACTGAATGATCTGTCATTATCCTTCAAATAAAAAAAACAAACATTAGTTCACATATATACAAATTCAAATATTTTAATACTATTGTAATTAGAAAATAGAAAATTGTACTAAGTTACGTAATAGTAAAAATTGTTAACATGGTAAGCATGTTAAACAATGGTAAAGGTAGTCAATATGGTCAAGATGGTAAACATGGTAGACCTGGTAAACCTGGTAAACATGGTAAAGTAATTGTCACTGAACAAAAATAATAGATATATAATTCATGTAATGGTAAACATGATAAAGTAAACTAAACAAACAAAAACTTATAATTATTTTTTTTAATACATGTTTTAATAAAGAAAAAACTTTCAATATCTAACATTTTATGAAAAAAAAATGTAAACAAGAAATAAAAATATGTTACCTTTAATTTTAGGAATGTACAAATGGATTATTTTCCCAAATTTCTTCATTGTGATCATTCCTTATGGCACAAACCATGTCTTCAACATGCTTATCATTATGTTTTTTAATCTTTCCATGGAAGTAGGGATCTCACATAAATTAGAATCTTCATAAAGTTCATCCTCACCAACATATTGTTTTTCCCTTGTAAAACAATATCCCACTGCATATCTAATTGATCTACTACATAGAAAATTTGTTTTTCATGTGTTTCCATTATAAAAGAATCAATTGTGTCCTCCAATCTATTCAGATTAACAAGTGTCATTCCAAATTCATCGTGTCTGACACTGTTGTTACCGATAAACCATTTATATTTAAAAATAGGAAATTTAATTTTAAAGTAATCAACCTCCCATATGTCTTCAATCACTCCATAATATGCACTTGATGTATAAATTGGGTTTTTGTCCTTAGCACTCGAAAAATTAATTGTTTCTGCAAACACCAATACACCACTATTTTGAACTACACTTCTATTGTCCTGATCTTTCGTAATAAATATATAGCCATTAATGTCATAACCGTACCATGTTATCACATTTAAACATGGACCACCCACTATCCATTTTAATGTCTCTGATACATCTAATCTACCATGAAAGGTCTTTTTAAACCATGAAAAAAATGTTTTGTTGTGCTCATTCAAGATCCACATTTCCTTCTTCTTTGGATGGCATTGTTTCAAATCATTAATATGCAATGTAATATACGGTTGAGCATCAGCTATGTTATTAAAGATTTATGTTTCTAAATTCTTCATCTATTTAGCTGACAATGATTTGAATTTCAAGCCTCGAATCCCATTTCCTTCATTATTAACTCGTTCATGGAGAGATGGAGGAAAACCTATGTGCTGCGCCGCAACCAAGTAGCTCGTACAAAACTCTGCAACCTCCTCAGAAATATACTTTTCAATAATGGAGGCTTCAGTTCGATATGGATTCTTAACATACCCCTTCAATGTTTTCATATACCTTTCAAAAGGATACATCCAACGAAGATATATAGGTTCACAAATCATTATTTCTCGAACCAGATGAATCATTAAATGCACCATTATATCAAAAAAAATTGGTTGAAAATACATTTCCAATTGACAAAGTATAAAAATTGCATCATTTTCCAAAATGTTCAAAGCATTCACATCAATCGCCTTATTACAAATTGAATTGAAAAAATAACACAACTTCATTATAGTCTTTCTGACACACATGGGCAATATTCCACACAATGCAACTGGTAGAATTTGTTGCATCATGACGTGATAATCATGTGATTTCATACCTATCAACTTCAAGTCCTTCAAGGAGACAAAATTTTTTACATTTGAAGAATAACCTTGAGGCACTTTGATATCATGAAGAAATTGACAAAAAGCTAATTTTCTCCCTCTTTGATAATGTATGACAAGTCGGGGGAAGAAATGTTTGTATTCCTTTAGGAGTGAGAGCTAACTCCAAACGTATTCCCATTGATACTAAGTTAAATATTTCATTCAACCCATCTTTTGTCTTTCCTTTAATATCTAACAGTGTTCCAATCAAACAATCATAGATATTCTTCTCCATGTGCATGAAATCAATATTATGTTTAACTTCATGATATCTCCAATATGGTAGCTCAAAAAATATTGACATTTTCTTCCAAATATGTCTATCATTACCAGATTTATGTGTCTTTCCCAATGTCACATCAAGGTTTTTCACCTTCTCAAAATAAAAATTTGGGGATAAAGGTTTTGGAGCAATATAAAATTCTTGTGAGCCATTGAATGCCTTTTTTAGTCTTCTATAAGGGTGATCCATAGGCAAAAACGTTCGATGACCCATGTACACTGTTTTCCTCCCATGATGCAATTGACAATATGACGTCTGTTGTTCCCAAATTGGACATGATTTATGCCCTTTAACACTGTATCCAGAAAATTTTTCATATACTGGGAAGTCATTTATAGTGAACTAAAGCACTGCATGTAGTTGAAAATATTCCATTTTATAAGAATCATACACCCTAATACCATCAGCCCATAAAATTTTAAAATCATCAATCAATGGTGACAAGTAAACATCAATATCATTGTCGGTTTGCTTCAGACCAGAGATAATTATACTCAACATGACATATTTTCATTTCATACAAACTTCAGAAGAGAGGTTTTAAATTACCAATTAAACAGTCCATGAACTATGTGTGCTACTGAGGGTTCGGTATGGATTCATTCCATCTGTGCACAACCCTAGTCTGAGATTTCTAATTTTATTTCCAAATGTAGAATACTGCTCATCAATTTTATTTCATTGTCGACAATCAGCTGGATGACGTATTTTTCCATCACATAACCGCTCATCTGCATGCCATATTAACCCTTTTGAATCATGTGAATTATCAAATAAACATTTGAAACGATGAATTATAGAAAGATACCAAAATACCTTTGAAGGTATCTTTGTAATCTCTACATCATCCTATGATTTTTCTTTCACCTTATACCATGATGTCCCACATTTAGGACACTCTGATAGAAATTCATATTCCTTCCTATATATAATACAGTCATTCTGACAGGCATGTATTTTCTTATATCCCAATCCCATCGGAAATAATATTTTCTTGACCTTATAATGTGAATCTGGAAGATCGTTATCTTTTAAAAGAATGTCTTTCATCAATTGTAGCAGCTCTATAAAACTTCTGTCACTCCATCCATGTTTTGCCTTCAGGTTAATCAATCTTAACACCACTGAAAAAACTGTAAAATATGTACAACCAGGATATAATGGTTTTTCAACATCACCATATAGACGTGCAACTATTGGTTCTATCTCAATTTGTTCTGCTGCAATATCACAAATCATTTCTTCAATTCCATCAGAGTTACCATCTTGTGAATCATCATCATCAGTGACATTCCATCCAGTTTCACCATGCCAAATCCAAGGGCTATAACTCAGATTAAAACCATGAAAAATCAAATGATCTTTTATCTCTCTACTTTTCAACTTCTTCATATTCAAACATTTCAGGCATGGATAGAAAAAAATCTCACTACTTGGAACATTTTGTTTAGAAAATTCCAAAAAGGCATCAACACCTTCATCATATTCATTGCTCATTCAATGTGCTGTAATCCAATTTCGACTCATTATTACCTATAACAAATATCAAAATTATACATCTTTTTAAGATAAGAAAAATATATGTTTATATGAAAAAATAATAATTTGAAAGTAAAACAATTTTGAAATATAAAACAAATCTATGAGTATTTAAAAAAATATGCTTGAATATGATTTTAAAATGAAAATATAGTTAGATATAACAGTTTTAAATTCCATTGAATCAAAGAAAACCATGGGGCCTCCGATGGACACCCTGGACACCCCCAACCCTCTACACAGCCCCCTGAACCCTCTGAACACCACCCCCACCCCATTGTACACCCCCTAGACACCACCAACCCCTTGGATAGCCCACCACTACTCTGGACATCCCCCCACCCCCTGGACATCCCCCACCCCTCTAGATAGCACCCCCACCCCTACCCTCTTGGACACCCCCTAGACAACCCACAACCCTCTGGACAACCCCCCAACCCTCTAGACAGCCCCCGACCCTCTGGACATCCCCCACCCCTCTATACAGCACCCCTACCCCCTCCTGGACACCACCCCACCCCTACCCCCTTGGACACCCCCTGAACAACCCCCTACCCTCTAGACAGCCCCCCAACCCTCTAGACAGCCCCCCCACCCCCTGGACAACCCCCACCCTTCTAGACAGAACCCCCACCCCTCCTAGACACCACCCCCACCCCCTACCCCCCTTAGACACCCCCTAGACACCCCCAACCCTCTAGACAACCCCCACCCCTTAGACAACACCCCCAAACCCTCTAGACATGCCCCCACCCCCTTGGACACCCCCCACCCACCCACCCACCCCCTTGGACAGTCCCCCACCACTTTGACACCCCCACCCCCTTGGACCCCCCCCCACACACACCCCTGGAAAGCCCCCCCACCCATCTCCATGGACACCCTGGACACCCCCAACCCTTTAGACAGCCCCTCGAACCCTCTGAACACCACCCCCACCCTTGGACACCCCCTTGACACCACCACCCCCCTTGGATATCCCCCACCCCTCTGTACACCCCCCCCCCCCCCTGGACAGCCCCCACCCCTCTAGACAGCACCCCCAACCCTCCTCGACACCACCCCACCCCCTACCTCCTTGGACACCCCCTGGATAGCCCCTAACCCTCTAGACATCCCCCCAACCCTCTGGATATCCCCCACCCCCTGGATAGCCCCCACCCTTCTAGACAGCACCCCCACCTCCTCCTGGACACCACCCCCACCCTACCCCCAAGGACACCCCCCCTGCCTCTGGATAGCCCCCCACCCCCCCAGACAATCCCCCAAACCCTCTGGACAGGCCCCCACCCCCTTGGACATCCCCCCCCACCCACCCCCTTGGACCGCCCCCCACCCCCTTCGATAGCCCCACCCCCTCGGACTCGCCCCCCCCCCACACACACACACCCCTGGACTGCCCCCACCTCCATGGACACGCTGGACACCCCCCAACCCTATGGACAACACCCTGAACCCTCTGAACACCACCCCACCCACTTGGACACCCCCTGGCCACCACCACCCCCTTGGAAAGCCCCACCCCCATCTGGAAAGTCCCCCCGGACAGCCCCCACCCCTCTAGACAGCACCCCCAACCCCTCCTGGACACCACCCCCACCCCTACCCCCTTGTACACCCCCCTTGACAACCCCAACCCTCTGGACAGCCCCCCAACCCTCTGAACATCCCCCACCCCTCCTGGACACCACACCGCACCCCTACCCCCTTGGACACCCCCCAACTCTCTAGACATCCCCCACCCCCCTTACAACCTCCCAAACCCTTTGGATAGGCCCCCACCCCCCTTGGACACCCCCACCCACCCACCCCCTTGGACACCCCCCCCCCTTCGACACCCCCACCCCCTTAGACCCCCCCCCCCCAAACACACACCCCTGGACTGCCCCCCCCCCCCCCCCACTCCATGGACACCGTGGACACCCCCCAACCCTCTAGACACCCCCCCCCCCCCGAACCCTCTGAACACCACCCCCACCCCCTTGGACACCGCCTGGACACCACCACCCACTTGGACAGCCCCCCACCCCCTGGACAGCCCCCACCCCTCCTGGACACCACCCCCACCCCCTACCCCCTTGGACACCCCCTGGATACCCCCAACCCTCTGGACATCCCCCACCCCCAGAAAACCCCCCAAACCCTCTGGATAGGCCCCCACCCCTTGGACACCACCCCCCCCCCCCCACCCACCCACCCCTTGAATGACCCCCCCACCCCCTTCGACACCACCCACCCCCGTGGACCCCCCCCCCCCCCCCCACCTCCATGGACACCCTGGATTGCTCCCAACCTTCTTCACAGCCCCCAACAACCTGTACAACCACCAAACCTCTTGAAAGCCCCCCCAGAACCTTGTGTTTTTTAACCTCAAGCTACTAGTTTTGGCATATCTAGGATTTTAACCTCAAGCTACTATTTTTGGTATCATGCCATTATTCAAAATGAGAACCATGAATTGTATCTCCTACTAGTCTAAAATGCTCTATTGTGTAATGAATCAGGTTTTAATCACTTATGAAGACTTATAATAGTCCCACACAAATAAGCGACGTAAATAGATTATGGAACTACAAATAGTGATACCCAAAATAGAAACAACCAAGGATCCAAAACAAACATTCCACCATGAAAAACCATATATACTTATAAAATAAATCACACTGGTATACGGAATGGGTGTATCACAATGATTTACATTATAAATTGCAGTAATATAGGTGAATGAGATCATTAGTTTTCAATGACAACAAAAATTACCATCAATGTCGGGCATCCGCGAAACAAAAACAAATGAAATAGAAGTAGGTGAGGCTTACATGAATATTGCGAGTCGATCTAATAGATATGGTTATAATAATAACATGATGATGGGAAAATGAGGTAAAAGGGTTCTAAATGGAAGAATCTTACCTAGTTTAAACAAAAAAATCGCAAAACGTAAATATAGACTATCTGGGGAAAAAATGAAGGAAATAAAATTGTGAGAGGCTTACCTGAGTGTTGAGAAAGGAGATGATAGATTCGAGGAGAGTAAATATGATAAACGATGATGGAAAAACAAGTTTAACGAAAACAGAACGAAGAGTCTATTAGAGTTTTCTGCGTGAGAGAGACGAGTCATCGGTCTGTCGATCGAAAAATCCGCAATGACGATCCACGGGGCGTGTTAATTTTTTAAATGTTTTATAACATCGGTTATTTAATAACCGATGTTATAAACTGTTTTTACTACATTTATAACATCGGTTATTATAATAACCGATGTTAAAAAAGTCACGTGTTGGTTTTTTACGTCGGTTATATAATAACCGACGTAAAAAAAATCAGAAACCATAGTTTTTACGTCAGTTATTTTATAACCGACTTAAAAAACTACTGGGTGTTGGTTTTTTACGTCGGTTATAATATAACCAAAGTGAAAAATTCAGCAAGTTGGGTTTTTACATCAGTTATTTGATAACCGACGTCACAGAGGCCTCATATACTGCCTTTTCTATGTCGGTTATTTTATAACCGATGTAAAAAAATTTGCAGATACCTTGTTTTTTAGGTCGGTTATAAAATAACCGACGTTAAAAATTTACTATCCATATTTTTTACGTAAGTTATAAAATAACCGACGTAAAAAACCATGTATCACAGATTTTCACGTCGGTTATATATAACCGACGTAAAAAATGGTGACGTTAAAAACGTTTTCTGCACTTGTGTTCGAAGTATGATCGATTGTAAATAGGCCAGTTTTTCTAAAAAGTATTGGGACAGATGCCTAAATTTACCTCATAGAGGTATTTCAGATGACTATCAAGGTTTTATTCCAAGTGAAAATGGGATTTTTGTTTATGATAATTCTATTTTAGAGTTAACTGGAAATGGTACAATGCAAAGACCTGATGCTACAAAGCTTGATGGTGAGTATAGAATCTTGTTTAAATTCATCCAACACATGCTATGTTTCAGGGAAGGGAATTTTATCACAATGAGGCACCAATATTTTTTTTTATTCCTTATAAAAAGATAGGATAAGTGAACCTTTGTAGATATTTAATGGTACATATGAGGGAGATGAACAAGACCTCATATAGATCAAACTCTTTGATCTATCCTAAGTTGATCATATCCATGTTAGAAAACAAGGGCTTATTAGATGGTTAAGAAACATAAGTAAAATGTGGTGGTTTTTGTTTGATTAGGTTTACCTGAAAGAGGGTGAAGGTCAATTGGAATCCATGGATGAAGAAATGATTTGTGGAAAATGAAAATTTTTATCAGGATTTCAATCCTGTAGAACACCTTACAAGACCTAAATATGTAGTTGATCCTGGATTAGAGCTAGATCAGGTTTTGTTTTACTCTAATAATGAAGTGGAAGAAGAAGAAGAAGTAGAAGAAATTAAACAATCAATTATAGTATCAGTTGAGGAAGGGAGTGACCCAGATGTGGTCAAGATCCCATATGTTTCCTAAGCAGCTACTAGACCCTCTATTTATATTGCTTCTAGATAGATCTTGTTATGTGAAGGTAAAGAATAGGTGATTGAAGTATTAAGAGAATAACATTTTGAAAGTTATTTTTAAAGATCAAGGGAGGTAGTTGATGTGTTAGATAGTTTAGATGGATCTAAATATGGGAATGATGATAGAATGTAGGCCTTAGAAGGTCATAATGATGATGATGTTGTTGAAAGAGAATAGTCAAATACATCACTAATTGTTTCTACATCAGGTCATAATGGTGATGAAGTGAGATTTATTGAGTTTAAATCTACTATTGATGTTTTCCTCTATTAGAGATGAGCCCAAAGAATCAACTGAGGTAGAGGAATCTCCATGTTCTTACAGTTAGAGATCAGTTCATATCGATGAACCAGCTGGTTTAGCCATTGCTGAGGATGATGCACTGTCCAAGGGGGATCCATCTCCATGTTCCAAGCTTCGAGGAATTACCTATCTAGATTTTAGTTTTAGTGATGATTATTACCATAGTAGTCCACCTGAGTATGATGTACTTTCCATCCCTCCCAATGTAAAGGTTCCTAAAGGATATCAGGTTGAGAGGATTGAGGAAGATGGCTAATTGGAAGCTTTTATTCATACTCCTAAATCTGAGAATTTAGAGACAATTTTACCTAAGATGAATCATACACCTCTACACACTACTCTTCTACTTTTATACTATATTACTAAGGATGGTTTAGAAGATTTTAGAGTGAGGATGCCTTCTGATTTCAATGAAGTTCTTAGATCACAACCTTTAAAAGTAACACAACATAGTGAGGAAGATAAAATTCATATATTTTAGTTAGTTATCTTCCAAATTTATCCTAATATAATTTTTAATTTTCAAGAAGATTAGATTGAAAATATAATTCAGGATAATGAAATTTAAGTAGTGAATTCCATCATGGAAGAGATGAGATCATGTTTTGTTGCAGGTCAGACATCCCTTCTGGAGAGGTGGAAACATAATTATGGATTTTTTTTTCAGTTTGATGAAGTCATTTTTATATCTTTATGGGACTGTAGTGGGGGAACTAAAATCCATTCCTATGTCTGATATCACTTCTACACCATCTTATACACCTTTGCCTCCTCAATTTCATCCTTTTAGTATGTCACTAGCTAAAGTTGTTCGATATCTTAGGATTTCTGTGATCATGGAGCTTCCTATTTATAACTTTGTACCCTTAACCTCTACCTATGTGCCTCGTATCTTTGGAAAAGGAAAATATCATGTTAATAATTCATCTTATCAATACAAGAGTGATTGTGACTAGGATTAGCCTTTTATTCGGATTGTATTTTCCCCTGTATTACTTTTTGAGGTGTAATCCAATGACTTTTGTATTTGATGGAAACTATCTTCAATTTCTCTATTATTTATTTACTTTTATTTATAATATTATTTTTTTATAATCCCAAAAGGGGGAGAAGTTGTTTGGATGATATTTAAGTGTACTTCTGTTTCAAAATTTAACCTCAGTATCTCACATTAGTAATTTGAAATGTTAAGAAGAACATTACTTTTCAAATTCATCTACTTATGTGTGTAGTTTTTTTGTATACATGGTTATAAAATTCAATGATTTGTGATCATCAAAAATGGGGATATTGTTAGAATCTACTTATTTTAATGCTCACAAATCATGATTATTATGTTTCTAGAATGTTCAATATTTTATGATAGTTAATCATAGTTTAAGTAATTTGTGAAGAAACATGGATAAATACATATCTTCCATTAGTTATGAAGATCTACCATCAATTCCAAGAGATATACCATTGATTGTGATGATCTACCATTATCTCAATTAGATATTATATTGGAATACATCTACCTTCAAACTTTATAAGTGATAGATCTACAATTGAATACATCCACCACTAGTTCAACAAATCCACTGTTAGTTCAGTAGATCCATCATTAGTTCAAAATATCCACCATCATTTAATTAGATCAACCATTAGTTCAGACCATATCTACCAGTAAACTTCATCTACTAGTGAACTTCATCTACTTCTGAACAAAATCTACCACCAACAGATCTATTACTAGGCCAGATCTACTACCAGAGTTAACCTAACCCTAGATCAGATCTACCACTAGTTTAGATGATCTGCAATTGAGAGATCTACTGCTAGACTATGTTACTATCAGATATAGTCAAACATTAGTTTGATCTACCACCAGTATGCTATATTTATATTTTGATTCCCTCATTTTAATTTAATTCATCAAATGGATAGTTTAAGTCATTAAAGGCATTCAATTCCGATGTGGATTTATTAATCATTATTCCTAAACCACTCCATGGATGCATTGAACACAAGGTAAGATTTTCCTGATTTAGTACTTAGTATGAGGATCCAATATATTTTAATTATTATTCTTTAATGGATAATTTGGACCTGGAGAGATATATATTAATAAGATATTTCTTGAGTGCAAGAGGGATGATACATGTGCATGTGTTGAAGTATGGAATATATAGAAAAACAATAAAATTCTTACACTGTATAGAGGAACAATACTAACTCATTTGTGTGGATGTTTTTTCAAACATCTACAGATTAAAAATAGAAGAATTTTTCTAGACTCTACAATACTATGTTTTCCAACACTTTTTGAAGAACCTATTCGAGTACCTTAGAGGAAAAAATACGAGGACCTCTGAACACTTGAAGCTTTTCAGATAGAAAAGCACCACTTCTTTCATCTCTACTTATTTTCTCTTTCTATTTATGATTTACATTTGAGTTGTGTTTTTCATTACTCTGTTTATCTATACATACTATCTTATATACCAAACTAAAGTGTTCTTGACACACTCTCTCAACTTAATCTGTTTTTATACCCACATAAACCATGGAAGAGGTCATGTGTGACCTATGCTTGTTTTTCTTCCCATGTATAACTATGGAAGAGGATTTGATCCTAGACAGTTTTTGTGTTTTTGATTGTAAAACCTGGTCCAGGTTGTGGATATGATTATTGTTATAATAATCCTCGTGGTAGAAGGTGATTTTTAAGTGGAGGGGATTACGTCTCAACTCGAGACTAAACCCATTTTACTATTCCCCTATGTGATCTATTGGTTTTTTTTGTATTTCTAAGATAAAACTATTTTAAAAGTAGGTTCCCTAGACCCAAATTTAGAAGTACTTTTAATTTCCATATAATGTGTACAATTAGTTATTCATGATGTAAACATACCATTATAGTGGATAAATTTCAATTTCCACTATTTAATGGTAATGTCCATAGATTATTTTTCGTATCAAAAGGTTATAACAGATCCCTAATTATAATGAGGACCTCAAGATACTATGACATTAAACTTAAATATATTTCCTATGGTTTAGATACATCATACTGACTGGACAGAGTAGATTTATGACTATCAGGTTCTAGGGGATCATAATAATTGAGAATTCATCTCAGGAAGTTTGAATGATCTCTAGTGAGTTTTGGAGTGATCAGGTGCTAGGGGATCATACTTTAAATTTATAGCAATTTAATTTTATCATACATTTATAGTTTATGCTGACTGGTCTTGAGCAATTGACCAACCATTCATACCTCATTTATTTTTGTTAATTACTTGATATATTCAAGCGATGTTTTTAATAAGTATATATTTTTAATGATGGTTCATGTATCATCATATTTTTTATCAATATGTATAGGGGCTTGCACATCCAATTTATCTATTTAAATTTTGTACTCTTGAGACTCCCTCACCTACAAGAATGTATTGTTGTACTATGACAATGATGTTATATGTTGTGGACCATGACAAGTTGAGGTGAAATCTAGATGAGAAGTGGATACATTGGATAGGGACGAGCAACATCATGAGTCAAGGTAAGAATCATGTATGATTCTCCTAGGTTATGGTTGATCCCGTGAATTTTAATCGATTAACCAATTTTAGATGCTTGAGACCAGTCATTTATTTTATTTTCTTAATGAATTTGTTTATTATTTTATTCATTTTCATGATAGAGGGAAAACACCTAAAATAATAAACATTAAAATGCATAAAGATGTGATGATTTTTTTCAATTAATGTTTAGTTATAAGCGCAACAACATAGAATAAACAAATCAATATAAATGGATTAAATTCGTTGAAAAAATATTAAGAAACATTAAAGAACCTCACATAAATATTATTTCACAAACACCTTCCATCATTTGAATTTGAACAAAACCTGGTGTTTAGGGTGCTCGTCAGCCAAAGTTGAGGGTGGATCTTATTATCAGATAGTTCTTATGAGGGTGATTCGTTGACATAACTAAATTTGGAAGAAAATAAGTATCCAAATATAGATTTCTATAACTTTAGAGTAAAGTATTGAATAAATCATGATTATGATTTTAGAAGTTTGGACTTCACTCAACAGATCAAGGAGTCGTGAGTTAATGTAGTTTGTCAGTCAAACGCCTACCTTGAACTCTCTAAGTAGCGGTGTAGCCATAACTTATAGACTATGAGAGGATGTTTAAGGATCCTTAACACTATAATAATAAAGTGAAAAAGTATACCAATTCTTGTATATAGGGTTCCTAGAGTATGATAAAATGGTGGGAGACATTTAATGATTTAATAATTGATAATGTATAAATCAGTAATCAAGATAAAAGTACTAATATGCTAGATTTTATTTTTTTAGAAAATTTAAAAGTAATACCACAAGACATACTATGATATTTATTGAAAAAATTCAATGTCCCATTCAGCATGAGCTTTCAATGAGTAGTACAAGTGTTTGCACACAATACTATGATATCAGAAATTCAAGGTGTCAGTGTCTCAAATACCTGTTAAGCCACCTCAGGAAGCATTGGTGTAAAAATTCTTACTAGAGACTCATGTATGATGCATATTTTAGTTACTTCATAAATTTATCGTCAACGTATGATGTTTTTTGTGGATACTACATCAGAACATGGATGATATTACATGTAGTCTCACATCCAAGAATCTTACATGGAGAAAGTGAAGTGATATGTGAATTGGTGATAATTACACTGGTTATGTGTAAATTGAAAGATGGATCATGATATTTCAATATATATCTTTCTTATATAATTTTCAACTTTTTACTCCAGTTTCATTTAATATTACAAAACAAATATTATTGAGAAAATGCTTCATTACTTTCTAAGTAAGGTTCTCAAAGTAATAAGAACATGAAAGTAAGATTCATATTTGGTTCTTATGGAGAACAAGCTAAAAGAAAAGGAAAAAATTCCAATGGAAATATTCAAATAAAATAGGTATTAAACAGTATTTTATTTTCCTAACATATCAGGAAATAAATTTATGAAATTTTAAATGCAATGAACTGAATTAAATAACCAAGTAACCGCTTCTTATTCAGTTGTATTCATCAATTATAAGAAATATTTCTATTATAATTCTTGGGTATTAAATACAATATACTTATAATATATGTGTATCAAAATAAAATAATCCAAGTATGTATAGAAATGTTACTTGAAGTAAGGTGTGTTCTCCAAGAAGCTAAGAAAGGGTGGTTCCTAAGTCTGTGGTGAAAAGTATACAACTTATTATTCCTAGTTTTAATTATTCTAGTAGAAATTTTATTTATTATTACAAAAAAAAATATCTCACATGTCCTTTGGACATAAGGGGACATTATTATAGTTTTGGAATAAATGTTGTCTGTGGTGTTGAATACTCAAATAACAGTTCACTGATGCATTAATCATAGGAAATATATGATGAATATAAAAATATAAGAATTATATACCTAGTTGTGGTAAGATAATATTTTTTTAAGCAAAACTTATTAGTTTTCAAGGATATAAAAGTATGGTTTTATATTATTTATAGTTAAATGCCTTAGGTATTATCAACACACTTATCTATTTCGTTTGGAACAAATGAAACTTTTGAAATAAAGCCAATCCACAATGCTTTTGAAACTAGTTTATCTTGAGAGAGTGAACTATTCCAAGGGTAATCTTGTGGTAAGTATAATTAATAATATTCCTTTAAGTGTTTAGGGAATATGAATGTGAAGTATAATATATTCATGGTCAGAAGATATGAGTTTTTTTGGGATGGTGTGTGGAAGAATATCTTGAAAAAGTATTCATTGATCATCATAATTTAGTGTGGAATAACTCCTAAACACGCATTACCTTATCCATATAATAGCTATGATACTAATAAGGAGGATCAATGATGAGTCTTACATATCAAAATTGATCAATAAAATGTATCATGGAGTATTTACAAAATGCACATTTCCTTATACACATTAGAGTCATGATGTTAGTAAAATAAGTATCAGTGTTGAGACTAATCATCATTGAAGAAACATCCATTATGTTTCAAGAGATGCTTCATAAATAAAGGCATCATACCACAACCACATGTTGACTATCATCAAAAATGGATATCATATGATTTATAGTATGATGGAAATCCATTATGTCATATGAACATGTGTTTATATGTAAATATTTTGTTGAGGATATAAAAAAACTTCCATAAAAAACACAAAGTGCATATATTATAAGCATCCTAAAGTTTTCGTAGGATATTACAAAAATCACTATAATAGAAAGGTTATAGTCAAGTGATATACTATATTTCTATAAAAGGGTGAACATATCTATTTGAGATAGTGTGATAAATACTGAATTGGGTTTAGTTAATTCCATAGATTCATAAATATTTGTCATAGGAAAATGTTCCACATGGCCTTGTGGAAAAAGAATGTTCCAAAGACACATACTATGTAGGAAGGGTAAAACCATGGCGACGGTTTTATATTCACCGTGACTAGTGATACATTATTAATTGAGAATAATAATTCATATAAGTAGGTAGTGTATCAAAATTATCTAATATTTATAAGATCAATTAAAATTCAATAATGAGTTCTATGTTTCCAGAAAATGGTCTTATTATTTTGAATACTAGTGTGGGTATTCAAGTGAGATGATACGTGGGTGGTACAAGAATGGTGACAATAAGGCTTGATTAGTAATTTAAATTCGTTATTCCTAATTCCATTAGAATTTTACTTGTCATATATATTTTTTAGAATCATTTTATTGATCATTGGTTGTCAAAACCACCAATCGTGGAAGGTGTCTATACGACACAACCAGAAAGGGATGGTTACATTAAAGAATTCCAATAAGGGTGAAAATTACAAAAATACAATTCATGATTAAATTTAATCAATAAGATCATAAATTATTCATTTGGAATGAATATTTTTCATGTTTCTACCATAGGTTAGTGGGAGTGCCATTTTTTCCAAGTGAAATATATTTGATAACATATGGAAAACAACTATTGGTCTTATAGTTAAGACCATGATGACAGTAACTCTCTAGAAATTGACTTAAATTAACAACGTATGTTTTAGGGTGATCTAATGAGGTATATCCAATGGTTTCTTAGACATAATCAATAGTACATATACTTACAAGGTATTGAAAAATACAAGTTGGACCAATTTGAGAGATAATTGTTACCAAAGTCACATGGCATAAATCTCTTCAAGAATCCATACATGGTCATAGTAGGAGATTAATTTAGTATGTTTAACTTCATGCGCTTCAGTGATGGATCAATCATGTATGTAATGATATGTACAAGATATGATATTTCCAACATATAATTTATATTAGGAAAATATTAGGTATATATAGGATAACTGTAAAGGAAGAAGTTAGAACTATCTGATTGTACTTATGAAAGTACAAAAGATATGTACCTGGTATGTGGAGAGGAAGATATACTAGTTATTAAGGGTATATAAACTAGTATTCCTTTAGATAAATGTGATATAATATCCCAGTCACACTAAGGTAATCAGTGAGAAAATATTAAAAATCTAGTGGTATATATATCTACAAAAATGAATCTGTTGCAGCTTCTGAGGCAGCTAAGAAGAGGTGTAATAAATGTAGGGATTCATTTGAGTTCTTGGAATCAATCCTAGTATGTAATGTTTTATCATGATGATAATTATATTACTATTAATAGCCAAGATTTCAAGCCTGGACAATGCACAAAAGGTATACACTTAGGGATTATATCCCTTATAAAGTTTTAATCAATGAGATGAGGTTTCACATAGTAGAATAGCCATGCAATGAAGATGTGGCTGACCCGTCAACTAAATACACGACTTAGTAGAAACATTCTTAATCATGTGAGAGATAACAAGGATGGTTAGCAACTTGTCTCCAGTGAAATTGGGAGGGTTGTAGAAGTGGGTTCCCTAGAACCAACATTATCTGTAATTTTGATTGCCATACCATGTGTACAGTGAGTTATGCATGAGGTAAAAATATCATTATAGTGTAGAAATTTTCTAAATCTACAATTTAATAGTAATTTACATAGATTATTTTTCATATAAAAAGGTTATAGAAGATCCCAGGATATACTGAGAACCTTGATATACTATGACATTAATCTTAAATATATTTCCTATGGTCTAGATACATCATACTGACTAGACAGAATATATGTATGGCTATCAGGTGCTGGGGGTCATAATAATTGAGACTTTATCTCATGAATTTCTCACTTGGTGATCTATGGAAAGTGATATCATAATGACACACCCACCAATAAGAACACCACATGTTTTGAGTGTCATTTGTAGTTTCTATCTACAAGCATGTGTATTGGTCTTCTGACTTGAGATCATTATCAATGTGTTTCATTTAATCATGTACTTTGATGTAAGTAAAAACAATGATAATTAAATCATGTAAAGGTAGCTTGTGTTGGGTGTTTCATTGGTGTAATGGCATTTCTTCAATGGTCTAGATAGAGTTTTTCATTTCTATGTTGAGGAAGTAATATCCTAGGCTTGGTTGATCAGGATGGTAGTACCTTTATAAATCCATGGCCATGGTAGTTGATGGTAAATTCATCTAGTTATATCAAAAAATAATAAATCAAGAAAGGATGTAGACACAAGTGTGTTTTCTAATTTATGAGATATCATATGAAAAAAATATTATATTACATGGTGTGTGTTCGTAGGTCAGTTATCATTGCTATGACTTTTCCTTATCTCTTTAGGGGCCTTGACGGTTTGTTATACTCTACTCTTGGTCTATGAATATTATTCACTGCTATTGAGATAAGGTCCTAGAGGTACATACACAATATAATATTTAAGAACCTACCCTATTGAGGTGAATAAGTATATAGGACATGGTGGTCCCCACCATGGGGTCTGAGATTTGTCCATGTTTTATTGATCACCGATAAATAAATAAATTCATTATTATACGTGTATATAATAATTGAGTTTCACTTATTTATTAAATGTATTTACAATTATTAATGTGAATACATAAAAAATATTATATGAATGAATACTATTTTTATATTCAAGGTTCCTTTAATATTTTTTGAAATGAATAGTAGAGTTAATGACTCACTTTTATCAAGTAATATATTTATTATATTATAATTAAGTGATAAGTATATAAATGATAGTTATAACATATTTAGTCAGCCATAATATATCATTTATAGTGGTTACTAAATATTCATGGGTTGGGGAGCATTTTCTTGGTAATTTCATAACTCACTATATATAGGAGGAGTGAGGCTCTCAAATTATGAATATTCCTTGAATTTTTTTCCAATCCTCTCTCTCCTCTCCTACTTTCTAGAGAGATAAGCTCTTGATCCATGTGATTATATCAAGCTCATATCCTTGTATCTAAGGAACCTCATTGTGGTGATCATTGGGACATTGAAGGAATCATCATATCGTTGTGCTAGCACCTGGAATTTGATGATCAATGCTCTGGTGGGATTTTGAAGAGAATGTTGATGATCTAAATGGATTATTATTTTAATCCTTCGATAAGTGATCACCGATGACAAGTAGACGTCGAGCATGAATTAAGATCGAAAGATATAGTTTTTAGTTTATATTTTTGTGCTTTGAATAATAAATGTGAGATCCTTGAACTATACTGGGGATCGAACCTCTAAAGGCGACAAGTTCCATTTTCTCGGTGGTAAAAAAATTTAATCCCTGACCCATCAGCTTTCATTGGGTTTCTGATACAATCGAAAATTTCATTTTTTTTTTAAATCTGAAAACAAAACTCTACTTTGATTGTTAGTCTTAACCCATGTTTATATAAAGTGTTTGATTATGTAATATAGTTTCAAAAGTTAAATTTATTTTAAATATTATTTTAAATGGGTCTTAATCACTCTTTGATAAATTATTTGAAAGATCAAAGTTATATAATTCTATAATTTTGATTATCTGGATATTTTTATTAATTTGGGGGATTTAGTTATAAATTGTTTTTAATAGCAATTTTTATTGGGTACCCAATTCACCCCCATTAATAGATTCATAAATATCATTTTTATAAATTAAATACATTTTAATGTTTTTCATTTTATACAATATTGGAAAATGAAATATGACATTTCGTGGAGGTGATAGTTCTCACGTACACACGATCGATGTTGTTTTATTTTTTTATTGGATGGAAAGGATTGAATAATGGTCGATCCATTAGTATAATAAAATTATAGTATATAAATAATATTAATTTCATTATATTAGTCTGGATATAAAAATTTTATAAGAGGAAGATTAATAATAAAAGACTAAAGAGTAAGAAATATCCACATTGAGAACACGATATTTCTCTTGGAAATCTCCTTGGAAATTGAGGATTTAGGCTAACTAATTGAGAAAAAGGCTAATTAACTTGAGAGAGGATTCTAGGAGGTTAAAAATTGAATATTTTTTGGAATAAATTAGAATTTATATGTGTAACATGAAGTGGTGGAATTTATTCCCTTTCATAAGGGGAGATAAGGATAATTTTGGAGGTAGCCATTATATTTCAATAATGGTATGTAAATATTCAAGAGGAAAAAGATCCAAAAGTGTAAAATAATGGAGAGTAAGAAGGTTTTTTGAGGAACTACTCATAAAAAATCTTGGAGGCGTGTTTTTTAAATGTTTTAAATCTTTTAAAATTATCAAATCTCTTTTTACCCTTTTTTACTTTTATTGTGATAACTATTGCTTTTAACCTTTTTAGTTAATTTTAATAGGAAAAATTAAAATTGGAATTATTGAAAAATTTGAAAATGATGATTTAAAATAATAAAATAATTTCATAAAATATAACCACTATGGTTTAGAAAATTTAATTTCATAATTAACACAAATGATGTGTAAAAATAGTTTTTAGAAAGTGTATTTTTAAGCTTAAAAATTATGTGTAGGTTTAAATTATCAATTTTATTAATTTTAATGACATAAATTATTTTATTATAAAACAAATAAAAGTTTTTTTAAAATTAAGATAAAACTTAATTTTACCATAAAAATGTTTAATTAAAATAAAATATCAAAAACTATTTTTAATTGGAGTAATATGTTACTTAAGTAATAAAAATTAAACATAGGTTTTATAAGTCCAAAATAATATTTAAAATGCGTAATTTTACCCCTTAAATACATATTTGATTAATTAAAATTTTCAATAATTTATAATCCTTTATTACATAATTATATTGTCATAAAATTTATAATTTTGATAAAAACTACATTTTTCATTATTCACTTAAAAATTAACTATTTCATAAAAACATCAAAAAGTATTGGGGTGTTACAATGAATTAGTGTTGGTGACTTTTAAACCCTTTTATTATATTTATCATTTTTTCTTTTTACCTTTGTCATTGGTTATGGTGAATAGATCTTAAGTTCTCTCTTATCACCCTCACCTTCAAATGTAAGACAATAGAACACACATGGGCAAAGAGAAAAAGAATTTACAAGGTTCACCTCTAAATATTGGAAGGCTAATATTTGGTGTGATATAGTAAAACCCAAGGTCACACTACCCACTAGTAAAACATTTTGAGTGTTACATTATAGTCTCCCAATAGTTTATGAGTGTGCATCCTGGACAATTCAATTCAGTGCATCCTACACACAGTTGAATCCCGCACATTTATAATGATAGTAAAAGGGTAATAAATAAAGTATTTATCACTAATTAAAACTCAATACACTATTTATGTAACTTATATGCCTTTTTTTACTTTTACAACATCATGAAAGCACTCCTACTTCAAAGTAGCAAGTGATGGATATAGGTTCCAAGCACAATAAAAGTGCCTTTTTGTCATGGATAACTCTAATTTTTAGTCTTAATTTACAAATAATCAGTGATATACATAATGAATGAAATCATGATACAATAATTTATTTCACAAATTACTTTAATTAAATTCCAAAACCAGAAGATAAAGATATTCACTTGTAATTTATAATAAATTTATAGATAGATCTAGGGTTTGTTGAACTTATAATTCTTTCTTCATTGAAGGTATAGTTGACTCGGTCCCATCATACCATCATTACACTACAGGATACAAGTTTATAATCCCTCTAGCGGTGATCCACACATGAACCAAAATCTATGAACATCATTGTAGAATTTTTGGGTGCTAGCACAGATGATCTCGATCTCTTTCATCATTCAAGGATGATCACAGTAGAACTCTCTTAGAGAATTATTGATGTTCTCTCAATGAATTGAGATAAGAGGTGTATAGATCACACTTTAGAACACTAAAACTCTCTCTAAGGATTGAGAGACATACTATTTATCCACTGTGTACAATAAGTGTGTTTATGGAAAGCTATAAAATCAGATATTTATTATAGAAGGTTTAGGGTAGGAAACATGAAAAAAATCCCTTTTCATATTACTTAATTCTCAGTGAAGTATGTCATCATAATAACATAGTTATTATTCACTTAACATGTGTATTTCCTAATAATAAATAAATGTCATTTATATTATTTCCAATCAGACCATTAAGCTTAATCCACTTATCCTCAATGGAATTTACCTAACCTTGAATGATGACTATTTATTTATAAAATAAACATTATTGCATCATTAGTTGATAAATATGATTAATATTATATTCACCAAACCTTGCAAATAAATATTTATCATTATTATATAACTCACTTATTCTTCTGAATAACTTGTGATTAAATCTTGGCAATCAACTAATACTTGAATATTTATTAAACCATAAAACATGAATAATATTTATTCTAATTTGTTAAATTAAATATATAATTTAATGAAGACTATGGATACAATTAATTTGTGACCCTCTAGGCCTTTTTCTCAGTAGAAATAGGAAACGTTTTCCAATGTCCAAGGTTAGTGTTTAGCAACCTGCCAAGACACCCATAGAGAAATAAGTTAATGTCACAATGACTTGAAACCTCCTATGAATGCTTACTATGTAATATAATCCATTTATCATGACATATCTAATAAATAAGATTTTATACTGATGTCATAAACCTATGTGCTTTATGTTTATTTCCTTGAATTTTTGAAAATAAACTTTTACACTGAACACCATGACCATGGATTTATCCAGGCAGTTCTATTCCCATCAAAGGGGTTGAGATATCAACTTTCATTAATAGTTATAAGGGATAAATCCTTTCTAAAATTATCTATTAATTAAATATCACTTATGAAGCACCGACCATACCCAACTTCACTACCATCATATGTCGTCATAGTTTTTATAAATATATCAAAGCATGTGACATATGATATTCATTAATGATCATATTGAAGTCTAAGAACCAATATACATGCTCGTAGATAGGAAAATCCAATGACGCCTAAATTTTTATTTTTAACTGGTGTTTTTTTCTCATAACCTACCTTCTTGGAGATTATCAAGGGAGAAAACCATGCGAATATATCTTAATTTCATATGATTCTCCTACCTAGGATATCATGTATCATCCATTTCCCCTCATATGATATCATTTGGATGTATAACATGGGTTTATGAAATGTTTTCCTAGAATCTTAAGTATCTCATTATAGTTTGGAACTGTTATGTTATTTTTTTCATGGCATGTATCCTTATGACGTTTTCAAAAACTATGTCATGGAGATAAAAAATATGATGTGATAAAAAAACTTCATTAATATTAAAGATAATTAATATATTTAATCATCAAGTTATCTGATGTTAGATCTAGGTCACCAACTCTAACAGACTCTCCCTTTCACAAGATCCAACTATTAACAATATTCAATCCACTGGCTCTCACATGATACTCATGCCTCTGCAGAGAAAGAGCTTTTGTCAAGGGGTCTGCCAAAAAAATTTATATGGATACTCTTCTTAGTGAAACCTCACCTCATTGAGAAAAAACCCTCAAGAGATGAAACTTCTAATGTATATTTGTTGTCCTTTAATTTGACCTTGTATCTTAGGATAGATCCACCGCTAAAGTGTTATCATAGTAAATAGTGATGGGGTCTTGATTTCTAGGAATCACATCAAGATCGTGGAAAATGTTTCAATCCAAATTGCTTCCTTATCTATATAGGGAGTTTCAATATACTCAAACTCCACTGTAGAATCAGAAATAACTACCTACTTTGTACTCTTCTAGTTCACAAATCCTCCTTTGAATTAAAATACATATCCTTACTATGACCTTAAATTATTTTGATCTATCTAAAAGCTAGTATCTGTATAACCCCTGATGACTAGATCTTCATCTCCTCCATACACTAGGAACATATCTTTATTTTTCCATAGATACTTAAGGATACCGTTAATATTAGTCCAATGTTGTTCACCTAGATCAACAAGATATCTACCTACCATGATCAAATCATAGGAAACATTAAGCCTTGAACGTTACATGGCATACATGATAGATCCTATTACAGAATCATATGGGATCTTACTCATTCTCTCCCTTTTCTACTATGTCAAAGGACAAATCTTCTTGTAAATATGTATACCATGTGACACTAGAACCAATATCCTCTTGGATTGATCCATACTGAACCTATTTATAATATAGTCATTGAATATACATTGACTTATTCCAAGAAGCCTCTTTGATCTATCATGCATGATCTTGATCCCTAGGATGTAGGCTGCTTCACCAAAGTCCTTCATAGAGAAGCACATTTTCAACTATTCCTTAACTTCTTGTAAGGTTGGTATCTAATTTACAATTAGTAATATTTCATCAAAATATATTATTATTAAAATGACGGTACTCCCACTAAAGCTATTATAAACACATGGCTCATATTCATTTCTTTTATATATTCATCGAACTGACTGTTCGATGACCTAGATACATACTTTAATCCATAAATGGATATCTGAAACTTGTATAACTTTTTGATATTTTTTGGAGTCACAAACCATTTATGTTGTGTCATATACAAATCTTCATGAATATTCATATTTAGGAAATGAGTTTTGAAATCCATCTTCCAAATCTCATAGTCATGGTAAGCGGCTATGGAAAGAAAAATTCTGATATATTTAAGCACAGAAACTGGAGAAAAGAATTCTTCATAGTCTATTCCCTAACATTATCTAAACCATTTAGACACTAAAAATGATTTATAGGTACTAACCTAACCTAACATTTTCATATTTCTCTTGAATACCCATTTTTGCCCAATTATTTTTACATCTGTTGGCAGATCGATTAGAACCCAAACTTGATTCTAATACATGGAATCTATCTAAGAATTCATGGATTATTACCATATTTTATCTTCTTATCTCTCTACTACCTCCATGTAGGATAGAGGGTCATTATTTTCAACCAATAAGGATTCAGAATCTTCTATGACTAGAAATCCATATCATTCTAGTTATCTTACCTCACCATTAATTCCAAATATTATTTGTTTTTTAGAATCACCTTTTATCATGAGGCCTTTTGTAATCTGTTTCAGTACCAACTCTTGTGTATCTGGAGTATCAACCTCATTGAAGTAAATCTTCTCCCACTATCCTCTTTGAGGATTTGTTCCCTCTCAATAAATACAATGTAATGAATATTTTTTTCTATGTTACACTTTGAAGTATTTTAAGGAATATTTTTGAAGTTATACACAAAGTCAGTGTGGTATTTTAGGGCCCATGGAGACTCAGTGTTGATATATTAAAAATATTAAAAATAATATATATTACACACATGTATTTTTTCTGAAATAATGTAATATATCCTAAATGTTGTTCCAGATGGGAATTTTGAGACCGCCATTAAATCTGGAAGGTAGGGTTTTCCCTTATTGTGACATAATCTTTGTACACATTAGTTGTTTTTTAAGAGATATTGTGGGCCAGAATAATAGAAAAATTAATTAAATAAATAATTTAATGTCTATTAATTGGTTATGACCAAATTTCTCTTCTTTTTAATCATGGTTATGGTCATATCCTAGGATTATCTGCATAACCCTAGAGATTAGGTAGGAGATTTGGCAGATGAAAATAGGATCATGAATTGAAGATCAGTTTTCCAAGGAGTTTTTCATCATCAATGGAGTTCTTGGATCTTTCTAATGAAAATGATGTATAATATCTCTTCATTAGTGATCAATCCAATTTCAAGGTAGAGTTTTTTTTATCAGATTAATCTCTTTTTTTATTCTCCCATGTCAAACACAAATTAAATTTTTAAAAAAAATTAATCAACAGATCGATTTTTGATTTAAAGTTGTTGGGTTTTCTCTCTAAAATAAGAAATTGATGAATAGATTAGTGATTCTTGATTATTCTTATATGTTTTTATTTCTTTATTAATGGATGAAAGCCAACTTGAATAAAGTTCGATGTTCGTTCCTTACTTTTTTGTTTCATTCTTTTCTCCACTCATTCTTTAAAATGTTCATTGTGGGTATTTTGTTTGACTGACAGCTTGATTACACTTAGAAACAGATTGGTGCATGATCAATATTCGCATAACATATCATCACCATGGTTCAGATTTAGGAATTAAGTCATGGATTGAGATGTGACAATGACGATGGTGATCTGATAATGGTATGAATGGTGGAGTTTCCATGAGATAGATCATTTGGTGCTTCAAGTTGGTGATGGAGTGAAATTTTTTGATCCATGGGTGGCCAGAATCTGACCACTAGAAATGACTCAAGATTAGTTACTCTAGATTTGAGTTTTTCAGGCATGATTTTCATATGGATAAGAGGATGAGGTGATGTGGGAAGATATGTGTGAAGATTTTGGGATTCTAGGAAATCTCGATATACATAACATGTCGTCGGAAGAACACACATCCTGTGAACCCCCTTTCACATCTGTTAGGTTTTACATATAAAGAAAAATATCAAACATCATGTGACCAATTCACACAATATGTGACACATGATTGGTGACCAGGTGTGACACCAAGGTGCACCGGGTTGGGACACGATCATTGTACGTGGGCATAGATAGGGTACACATGCATGTACACAACCAGTTTATACAAGAAAAACCATATTACATGGGCACTAACTAAAGGAAATATCCCTAATCAAACATAGAGGGACACACCATGTATTTTACATACACACCATGTAACCCTGGATGGGTAGGAAGGATCCCTTGATCCCCTTAGTCCAATTGAGTAATAGTTGGGTGTGTTCCCTTGATATATCCCTATAAGGGTATAGTGAGGCATCCCATCCTAATAATAGGATGATTAATCTCCTCTATGAATTAGTTTTAGGTAGAGTCAGGTATCCCTCCATGTGTCCCAGTTTTTGATCCTCTATCAGTCATCCCTGTGTTGGGTCAAGTATGTTGTTACAAACTTTTAGTTTGTCTGATCCCCATCCTAGTGGTTTATTTTTGATAGGGTTAGGTATCTCCCTATAGGCCTTGGGTGTGATCCCCTACCTGTGTATCAAAATATTTTGAGTTCTATCATGTACCTCTCATGGAGAGTCCTGATGATCACGAACTCTCAGATGAGTGCCTTCAGTGTTAGCAAGACCCAGGGAGTGATTTCTATAGACCCACCTCCCCCCACCACCACCCCCCCCCCCCCCCCCACCCCTCCCTTCCAAGCTCTCCTACACAGTCCTCTCAAATATATAGGGTTATGCAGCTTACCCCTAATATATGTCTATAACCCATGATTAAAATAGAATAAATCAGGTCACTACTGATTAATTGACAATAAATTATTTAATTAATTTAGTTTTCTATTATTTTCTCTCATGAATTTTATTAAACAAAACACTCAACACATTCAATGATTATGTCACACCTTGGTAAAAAACCACATTTTTTGATTTAATGGCGGTCTCAAATTTCCTACTATAAAACACCATTTGAGATACATTCTATTATTTCATAAAATATATGTGTGTGAAATATATATATATATATATATATATACTATATATATATTAATATAATTTAATATCAACACCAAGGATCCCACAAGCCTTGGAATCCCGCATGACTCCAGGCCCTATCTATAAAAACTATTCAAAAAAATTAATATAAAAAATGGATTCATTACATTCTCCCCCACCTCAGGTATTTTTTCCCCATAAAGTAAAAACCTACTCAAACTCGTGAGGGTGCTAAAGCTCAAATTTGGTTATCCCACTCTCAAGAGCTCTCATAGAGGTTCTCATGATATCCACTAAATGTGTACCAAGCTAATAACCCACCAATAGAGGACCTTGTCCTGCAAATCCACAATCCATTTTGAGTATTCCTATGAAGGTAGACTCCATCCCTGATGTCCAAATCACCCTAATTGATAACGTGAAACATATCATACACATGCCTCCTCAACTATGACACATGGAAGACATAATTCACCCGATCTAACTATAATCGGTATGGATAAGCGATACTCCCACTTCACCAACCCTATATATAATCTATAATGTGCCAATAAATCTTGGAGATAGCTTTCCTCTCTGACCAAATCTCTACATCTCCTCACCGAGGTAGACATTTAGGAACACATGGTCTCCCTTTTCGAACTCTAAAAGCCTCCATTTTTGGATACTACATAAGACTTATTATGGATATTGGTATTCCTTATCAACTTCAAGAAGATCTAAACTTCATTTTCATCACTCACAAACAACTCTGAACCGAATGAGTGCTGACTCTCCTAAGACCAGTCCATCATAGTAGTGACCTAAAGGGTCCTCACCTCACATGGACCTTAAACAAGTGCCATACCGATGATGGACGTGGTATCTATTGTTATACAAAACTCCACCAAAGGTATATGATCTTCCCAGCTGTGGAAAAATTCCAACATGTAATCCCCAAAACTAGGTCAATATACAAACTGAAATGGTCTGCTCTATCTGGTCATCCATCTGGGGGTGTAATGACATGTCTGAACCACAATTGAGTCTCAAAATCCCTCCTGTAATCCTCTACATAATCAAGATGTGAAGAAAACATAATGGTCTGAAATGATAATTTAGGGAACTCTAGGAAGATGTAATATCACCTATATGTAAATACAATCCCTAGTTCTCCACTGAAATATTCTCTTGGATGGCTAAAAAGTGGTTTGTCATGGTGAGTCAGTCTATAATCACCAAGATAGCATCATGACCTCTAGATGATCATAGAAGACCTATCTCAAAGTCCATGGATATACTCATACCAATTCCACTTTAGTGCCTCATGGGTTGA